>JAKCPI010021104.1:0-11590 GCA_023213315.1 Euborellia annulipes
TTATTATATATTATTAAAAAAAAATATTTTTTGAATCTCGTATCTTTCTTTATACAAAAGAACAAGAGATTCCCATTTTTTCGTCAGTGAGTGTACTTGTGTTTTCTTTTTGCTATTTTGTTAATAATTTCGTTAATGAAAATTAGCGGATTTTTTATGAATGAATTATTTTTAGAAAAGCCCAAGACAAGAAGTATCGTACATGTGTGTTTTTTGCGATAACAAGTATCTAAAAAAACCTTAGGAGTGATCAAAGCAAAAAGAATCTTGAAAATTTCCATTTTTTGGAACTAAGCCACCTTTTCCCGTCTAAAAATGACCTCCGATTAAAGTGAAACTTAAAATTTATATGTATTCTACAACTATCTGCATGAATTTGACGGGGTGTGGCGTTGGAAATATTTTGAACATTAAAAAAACGCCGTTTTAGGAGCCCATTTTCGACTAAAATCCTATTTTTGCAATCTCTAAAAATAAACATAATCAGAAAACTTTAATAAATATCTGAATTCAAGTGAAAAATACTTCTAAATTTCATATCTTCATTCTTGTGAAGAGAAAAAAGTTCATTTTTGTCGACTAGTGTAATTGGAATGATAATGGCAAATCAATAGACACATGTATTAAAAACTGAGAAAAATATTTATTTAGTAATTAAAGATTTGTATCATTTTTTAAATTATTTTAAAAAATTATATTTTATCAATTTAAAAATTTAATAATTAAATCTCACAATTATTTTTTATAATTCGTCATATATATTAAATTTCAACATTTCTATTTTTGTCGTCATGGTTTGTGACGTCATGGTTTGTAGCGTCAAGGCCTTTGACGTCACGACTTGTATCGCGACATGCTGATAGAAGTGCGAAAAAATTTGAGGCCATCAAATAAAAGTTCCACTTTAAAAAAAAATATCTGAAAAAGTGCATTAGTTAAGTATTAGTACTCTTTGGCCAATTCTGTTCAAAAGCTTCGCGTCACGTGCCAGGGGGGTAACTAACTTAAATATAAAATTTCAACTTCCAAGCTCTTTTCCTGTTGTTGAGTTATTTTGTACCCATACAGGCAGACAGATTATTTTGCCGGAACTACCCTTTTGACTCAGGGGAACCTCGAAACATGTATTTCCTTCAAAACTTGGACATCGAATTTTTGACATGAATCTAACCATAGTCTCCTTGTAAGATCCATTCTGAGGTTTAGCAGCCCTTGGCACTGCTTAACAACAATGTCTGTTGTTCTCGTCACGAAATTTGGCTGAAATTGCTAATGACGGTATCGTTGTCTGAGATTAAAAATAAGCTTCGAATGCGACAACTCCATTTCTGATTTACATTAAAATTACTTTTTATTTTAAATTGAAAATTGATTTCTTTTAAAAACACACACAAAAAAAAAAAATAATAAAATTGTTTATTCTCTCCTCTTTCTTTTTCATGTCATGTCTTTCCCTCTCTCTTTGCTTATCTTCTTCAAAGTTTGCGACAGATTGTCTCTGGACCTGAGCCCAGCATCCCAAAGAGTTGCTTATTTCTTAAATCTAACTTTGTTGTTGTTGTTGTTAGAAAAATATTCAGAAAATATAAAAACAATAAGATAAATATTTGAAAGAATTAAATTGACTAAACTTTTTTTTTTATTTCCTAGTGTTTGGAAAAATTAAGAAAAATAAATAAATAAATAAATCAAAATGTAAATGAATAATAATAATACAAATTTGGTTCTTGTTCTATAAATTTAAATATACAAATAAAACACTCGGTTATCTGTTTCATGATGTTGATTATAAATTAACACATGTGCCGAAATACGTGTTAGGTTGTAATTAATAAACATAGAACCGAGTGTTTTATTTGAATATTTTAATATAGAAAAGTTGTATAAATTTATAATGTCCAGATTTTGAAATAAAATATTATTTAATCAAGGAATCGATCATTTGAAGTTTATAATATTTCAATCCGAAAATTGTAACAAATTTTTTTTTGCCAGCAGTGTCGTATTATAGGAAAGTCTCTTCTAATCATTGCATTTGCTTGGTGGGTTTTACAAAAGAAATTTTATTTAACTACAAAAAACTCTTTTCCAACACCCTGCTGTTAGATAGACATTTTAAATATAAATTTTTATTCCCATTTGATATTTAATATTTTGGCCGGAGGCAGATGCAATCCAACCAGCTCGCTTGCTCTAAATATGCATACATAAATTACAAAAAAAAAAAAAAAAAAATAAAAAATAAAACGAAACCTAACAGATTGCAATAAATTAAATATGTTGATTAGCTATTAGAATAAATTCATTACGGAGCCTATAAAATACAAATAAATATATTAATTTCCATATCTATCGCATTGGTTTTATTTATTACAAAAAAATAATATTGTAATTATTATCACATGGGATTTCGGACTAAATATTTTGTTCATCTCTAAGGAAAAATTTGTATAACCTTCGAGCAGACCTTAAACAAGGGGTGTACGCATTAGGAGATATTTTTACCTATTATTTGACAAATTGAGAATTTATCAAAATTCCCACAGAACAGATCAGATCCTCTTGAAGATTTTGTGCATTTTAATATAAAAAAACAAAACAAAACAAAGTTAATAAATTAAAAAAGTAAAAAGTATAGAACAACAATAAAGATGTTAATTATTATAAATAAAATTTTAGTTGTTATAATTTTAATAAATAAAAAATATAATTATTAAATTTCTTATTATTAAAAATTAAATTATTTACAATATTTATTAATTAAAAAATAATCTATTATTAAATATTTATTAATTCATATATCGAAAAATAAATGGTGTGCCGCCGGGAGTCGAACCACGGATCCTCCGATTGAGTACTCAGAGTGCTAACCCACTAGACCACATTACACGACATTCGGATATGTATGAAGTTCGATTTGTATGAACCCCTCACTTGAAAAGCAAATTTAGTCATCAGGAGAAATGGGACCATGCTGAATTTAAAAACAAAGCCACAAATTTATCCCTTCGGACCAGGTGCCCCAGATGGAATAATTGAGGAGACCTCAATTTTATTAATTAATAAATAAGAAATTATATATAATAAAGTTATTTAAGATATTATATATATCGCGTATATGAGCCTTCTTAAATATTATATATAATTTCTTATTTATTAATTAATTAAAATTGAGGTCTCCTCAATTATTCCCATCTGGATTGTACCTGGATTATGGATAAATTTGTGGCACCGTTCATGGGTCCGACGTTCCCTGATGACTAAGGATTTGCTTTCCAAGTGAGTTCATAAGTGAACTTCATATATCCGAATGTCGTGCTTTGGGGTCTAGTGGTGCTAATTTGAGTTCCAATCCGAGATCCGTGGTTCGACGCCTAAGGTAGTACCTACTATTTTTTCGGATATATGAATTAATAAATATTTAATTGTATAAATTTCGCGGCTCATATACGCGATATATATAATATCTTAAATATTATATATAATTCTTATTTATTAATCTATTATTGATTTATTTACATTATTTCAGTAGTTCAGGCCATTATGAGTATAGAATAATCAATTAGTGGCGTTATTTAGGGGGAGGGGAGGGGGAATGTGTCTCACCCCTCTCCTCCCAATCCTTCTTATTTCTATTTAATTTTATATTATTGCAATTAAAATGTTTAAACATACACATAAAAATGATGAAAAATAATCTCGTTAATGAAATATTTTTGCAAATGAATTTTTTTTGGGATATTCAAGAAAAAAGTTCCCCCTCCCCTAATTATACTCTTTAAAAGTGAACTTCATTTTCTCTCTTTGCTATTAAGTGAGGGCATTTCTACCAAATAATAAATGTGTGTATGTGTGTGTTGGTAAGGATGCATTGCATCAGGCTATCGATAGCTGGGCCAATAGAAACGATGATGAATTTTCTCTACTGCATATGATCGGACCTGAGACCCGCCACCTTGGATGTGCACGATCCCGCTCTCAGATGGAGAACCCAGACTCTAATCACACTTACATGGTGGATTTCCCCTTGTTTGCAATTATGGTCCAGAGGCACAGGTGCTTGTTGAAGCGCCAACCATATCTGTGCCTATCTGTCCTTTAGGGTACAGGTAAGCAAATCACCTTACGAAAATACATTTGGTATTTATTTAAAAATTAATGGTCAAATAGTTCAGCACTCTTGTAAAAGATGGCAGGCTTGTCTAAAGCCCACCGCACACGAGGCTAGTTTTCGGGCTAAATTGCTTGCTAGGTTCTCTGCTAGTTTTGGAGATGCAAAATGACGTCACTGCTAGGTCCGTTGCTTGTTCTCTTGATAGATTTCAGGTTAAGTCAGGGGCTATTTTTGGGGATGGATTTGCTACTAGATTTGAGTGAGAACCAATCAGAAAGCAGTATGGTGTCACGTGATGTTGCGGCTACTAGTTTTGAATGAGAACCAATCGGATAGCAGTATGGTGTCAAGCAGTGTCAGTGTCACCATGGCCGACTCCACAATCTAGGACGATGCCCATTTTTCCAAAATTGACAAACAAACCAAAACAGAAGCTCGTTTTCGATTAAAAATATGTAGAGTAGTTCTGTTAGCCATTTTCATTGACATCTGAGTCAGAAATAAATAGATCTGAGCATCTGAGTTATTGGCGCGCAGGATTCAAACTTGCCAACCTAAAAACCAGCTTGGGGGCGGGGAGTGAAGATAGCGACAATGAAGCCAACATTATAAAAATCTATCAGGAATTCCAGCCCCAGAGCCCGCTTGAAAACTAGTAGCAAAATCTGGTAGCAAATCTATCAACAAAACCAGCTCCGTCTGCAGAGGGCCTAATAGCCAGTATTATCAGATCATATATAATCCTAAATTTTTATATTTTTATGCTCTTATATGAATTATATAATAATATTTATTAACTATTCATTTTTAAAAGATCAACGAATACATGAGATTAAATAAAGCACTACTATCCTGCCATCTGTTGGCAAATTTTGGTAATAGTTGGGCTACTTGACTAAATGTTAAGACCCCTAACGCCATCTTATCGGCAAAAAAATGCGAACAGCTTACCTTCTGAACAGCCTTCAGAAAAATTTATAACTTATATACACTGGGGAGTGTCTATTTGTCTGATTGGTTTTTAGACCTCCTCTATATTGAAATAATTTGGTAGCAAATATAGAGCTTTATCTCTCTGATGCTCCAAGGGACTTAACAGTTATTGATGTGTTATCATCAAAAAGGACCTCTAACACCCTTTTGCGACACTATCGTTTTTTATTTAATAAATAAAATTAAAAATTGACAATCCCTCTCACTCAATATTCATCAAATTTATTGACAATCCTTTTTCTCTCTCTCTCTCTCACTTTTGAAATTTCAAGAAATTTTCAATTTATTTTTTCTTTTTTTATGGAGAGAGAGAAAAAAGAATAATTTTTCAATTTGAAATTGTGTTTTTATTGACAAGCGGTTTTGTTGTTATTTATTTATAGCAAGGCAAGGCGAGCAAGCACACATGAACAGATGATGTGTGAAATTATTTTATATGTATCTCGAAGCGATGGATAGAAAATTGAGGACATCAATCAAACGTTTATATGTCTTAATTACCTTTGATATGTGTGTTTGAAAATAATTTCAATTTTGCAAATGATTTATTTATAGAGATAATATTTGCATATGTGAGTGTTAGGGCCGGTTGCTTCACTTCTAGTCAACATGATAACAAATGAATAAAATTTATTAAAAGGCTGTTTCTAATTTCATCTCTTAAGGCCGTTTTCAGTTTACATTGCATGCGATATGACGTCACTGCAAGCAGAGCCAGCAGTGTGATGAACATGCAGCCAGCGAATAAAACTTGAGCTGTCAAAAATTATAATAATACGTATTAATATATTCACACGTCTCAGAGGGAGGGGCTTATCCTAACATGATGAGTTTGAAATTGTAAGATTGGCGGAATGTTGCCCTCTGGTGGTCGCCTTTTTTTATATAAAATATTTCAATAAAACGTAAGCTGTCAAAATCAAATAACCTCACTTTTTGGTTAAAGTCAGCCATGTTGGATGACGTGAAAAATTCAACTCTGTGATTGGTAGATGCATGCATGGGTTTGGAAAAAAGGCATGCAAAAAAATAGAACATGCGGAATCAGCCAAAACCCTCTCCAATCAGACGCTAGGGTCATAAATGACGTCATCTCTCATGCGATATAACAAGAAAACTCTCCGTGTGAAGCGGCCTTTAGCCTTATACCGAACTTTAGGTCTAACTACGTTCTAGGATTTTATTTATTCATATCAGCAAAAGTGAACCAAATCTACTTTTTACTCTTTTGAGAAAAATTGAATCAAAGTTAAAGCCCTATATTTAATTCTTCTTAAAATATACAACATTTATTTATTTTACATCTCAGCAATCAATTATACTTTATCTAAGCACACATTTTAAATTTTATATTCAGATTTTTGGATTTTTCTTCTTTTGCATTAAGGAACTGCTGCACTCTGGAGGATTAGTATTGAAATTCGGACATGGTTCTTTACCACACCGAATAACTATCCAAAAAGGGATAAATTGTTTACTTTTGAACTTGGTCCACTTTTGCTTTGAACTCATTATCAAAGTCATAGTCAACTCACTTATCCTAGAGATAGCTAGTTGACTGGCCCTTTTTTAATTGAATATATTATTGATATTTAGTTGGAGTTACACGTATCCAGGGTTGTGCGACCGTTGTTGCGATTTTGATGAGCCTGCGATGCGGGATGCGGCACCAGAGCAGCGCAAGCCCCCTCGGTTAGCCGCACTAGCGGCTGCGGCTGTTCTCGCAGCGACTATTCTTCAAAACAAATGAAAGAATAAATGCAACCGAATTCAAACTGAATACATTCAAAGATTGAGACCGCAGCAAGAAAAAAACAAGTCACATCATCACCACACCATTTCTCTTCTCTTATGTTTGATGTTTATGTTTATTATTAAAAAAAAAAAAAAAAAAAAAATTGTTTTTATTTTTTTAGACAGGGTGGTCCAGAACCTTCCGTAAGATAAAGTTGGGTACTTGTCACACCGATTTTTTTTTGTATGTATCAGTAAAGTTTTCACGAAAATTTTACTAATATACTTTTTAAATGGGTTCAGGAGCGACGTCTAAACGTAGGTCTACTAAAAAAAAAAAAAAAAAAAAAAAAAAAAACTAGACTATTATAAGGAATTTTCCAATGCAGTTTTTTTAAATGAATTCAATTTATAAGAGATTATTGGGACATCGAGCTATAATTTTTCTAATGACTTATTAAAAAATTATCGTAATTAATTTTTTTGTTATCAAGCAAATACAAAAAAACAATCTGTCCCAATAATCTTTAATTTTTTTTTAATTTAAAAATGAATTTATTGTTATTATTAATCACATATTAAATAAGAAATTTTTCAAATAAGCTTAGATGATTTATTTAAAAATCAAATGTCAAATTATTTCAGCAATCTTGCATTAGATGGCAGGCTAGTCTAACAGCTGATCCCCTTTTGGCCTATATTTATATATTTTTATGCTTTTATAAAAGATACATAATATATAATAACATTTATAAAGTATTTATTGTTAAAAGATCATTGAAAATCAACCAAATGCATTAAATATTATTAGCTAGCATTCTGACATCTCTTGGCAAATTTTTGAATTACTTGATTTTTTGGGCATACTTTTTATGACACACTGCGCCATCTTATCGGGAAAAACATGCGAACACCTTCGCTCCTATTCCGCCTTAAAGAGCATCTAAAAAATACTATTTATGAATTTTAATCAAAATCGTTAGAGCCAATTTTGAGAAAATAAAAAAAAGTGCATCAGTAAAATACTAGTACTTTTTTGCCGATTTTGTTGGCAAAAGCTTATTTTAACTCTTCGGGAGGGTACCTTATATATATAGGTAAAAGAAAGTAAAAAATTGGCAGAATAACAAATATGACATGTTGTTAGAATATACAGTAGACTATAATTCAGAAATCTTTTCTAATCCCGGGCTCTAGAGCATCCCCAATCATCCGGATACAATAGCAGCCTCTCTTCTCTTTTTTTTGGGCAATGCTCTTAATAACAATAATCATTGAAATTTTATTGGTCCATAGAGAGAGAGCTGGCACTAATTGGCAGTTTTTTCTCTTAAGCGCCTGTCTCTATGGCTCTTTTTTTGCCGCCCGCCCCGCCACTAAATTTCCGTTCGCCGGCAAAGATTAACTTTGATATATGTTTACCGATATATATGCATTATTAAACATAAAAATCCCCCACAGATTAAAGATTTTCCTGGCCCAAGCAGCTTAAATAAAAAATAATACCAGTCATTTGGGTCTAAAGGACTTTTTTGCCTCATTTACAAACACATAATTTGCATGATTATTGAAACGAGCCGCCTGATAGTGTCTAGCTAGAGCCAAGAATTAAAATGTTTATTTGTATACTGATTCTGGCGAGATTATTAGATATGTATGTTGACTACGCAGCTTCTTTCGTCGATGAAGCGGTCAACTTATATTTGGACCCTGTTATGCATTAGTGTGTCAAGCGCCAAAAAAAATTAAAAATTGAGTTAAGCACGGAATATTGTTTCAAATGCTATAATTAATAGTATTTTTTATGAAATATGTCTTAAAAAAATTTATATTTAATGTTTCTTGCACAATTGACAAAAAAAATTATATATAATCCAATGAAAAACAAAAAAACTTTAATGTTAATTTTCTCAAAACTCGGTAGATGGCTCTTGACACACTAATGCGTAACAGAGTCCATTTAATCCATTTAATATTAATTTTTTGAATAGATTTGATCAAATTTCTGTTTTAAATGTGAATTTTAAATAGAAATTTCGCATTTCTTGTGTTATGTAGACACGGGGATTTTTTACTTTCTCTTACCTCTATATACTCGATATACTTTCTCTATTGAATCATGTCAAAAATTCGATGTCGAGATTTTGATGAATATACACGTTTTGAGGTCCCCTGAATCCAAAAAAGTGGTTTTCGCGACATGATCTGTCTGTCTGTGTGTCTGTCTGTGAACAAAATATCTCAAGAACGAAAAGAGCTACGAGGTTGAAATTTTATATTTAAGTTAGGTACCCCCTGGGTCGTGACACGAAGCTTTTAAACAAAATTCGCCAAAGAGTACTAGTACTTTACTGATGTACTTTTTCAGTTTTTTTTTTCGATTTTCTCAAAATTCGCTCTAACGATCTTGATTAAAATTTAAAAATCAATTATTTTTTAGATGCTCTTTCAAATGTATATTCTCAATTTGCTTTAAAAATTGCTTAAATTCCACTTTACTCTTAGGAAAGATAGAAATGGTTGCCTTGGTAACAATTTATAAATATTTGCCCATATTTATAAATTTTATATCATGAATTCTGCCCCTGGGCTTGGTGTAGTTGGTAGCGCGCCTGTCTTGTATACCAAGGGCCGGGGGTTCGGATCCCAGGCAATCCGATGATTTTATTTAAGCCATTTGGATACCAAATGTATCGTAAAAAGTTTTAAATTGCCGAAAAGACTGTGTGAATGTGAGTGGGAAAAAGTGTTTTTTTTTTTTTTTTTTAATCATGATTTCTAATATATTGGCGGAAACTAAATATATGTCGACACAAAAAATCTGGTCGACCATTTACATCACATTTTTTTTTTTAAATAAAAATTTTTTATACAATTTTGTATAATTAAAAAAAATCTGATGTGATTGGGGTCGCAGACCACACAATAACAGCTTCAGTAATGTTACTGACTGGCCATAAGTAAGAGAAAAAAAAATATTTTGATGACGATCCGCGCCTTAACATTTAAGTAGACAATCCAACTCACAAACCATTAGCGAATTTGAGTAATCAAATTAAACAGAAACTAATTTATGCTAACCATGGTATATTTAATTTGTACTCTGATTTAAAAGTTTTTATTTTAATTTAAAAAATGAATAATGACTCTTTTGTTATATATGTAAAAGAGGGAGTTAATATTTGTGTTAGAGTAATAGTTGGTTGTTAAATAGAATAGAGAGAAGGTGATGATGATGATGACGAGACAGAGAGCGGAGCGGGCACACCTCATGCGTGTGTGTGTGTGTGTGGAGCAATGTAAATGGCAAATGGTTTTAACGAGCCTGGTTAATTGTAGCATGTCTCAAGGTAAATGAACCAGCAGCAACAGCTCTGAGCAAACAGCCAAACACTGACTGGCTGTGCTCAGTGGATGGGGGTTCAAATTCATTCTCTCTCCTCGCTCGGCTTGTGCAAACATAAAAGCTTTCAACCCGCATCTTTCTTTTTTTTCTTTTTTTTTTTATCACTCCTTTTATCATTTATATATTAAATATTGAAACTTATTATCCAAGAAAATGAAAAAAAAAAATTTATTGATTTTATTATGAAAAACCTGGAGGGAGTGGTCACACCAGATTTTGAAACGAAGTTCTTTAACTCGGCTTACGAATTGGGAGAAAATGTAACATAACAAAAATGCGTTCCCAGCGCCCGAACGACGATATTAGCGGAAGTCTTGGCGAGGCCACGCCCACCTTCTCCTTCTCTTTATTTTTAATCTCATATTTAGATATTTTATTCAAACTAGGGAATCCTAAATAAATAACAAATTTCGTAAGAATTGAAAACCATTTTTTTAAATGTGTAAAAAGCACCAATCGAAATTAACATGCAAATCCCCATATGGGGATTTAACATTGGCCCTATTAAAGGAAGAGCCGGAAAGTGAATTTGAAAAATCTGAAATACTACACCAGTAAAGTGTACTTCAAACATAGGCGTAGCCAGGGAGGGGGGAGTTTGGGGTTCAAACCCCCCCCCCCTTGGGACCCAAGCCATGACTAAATATTTAATACAAATTATATTTCACATAGGGTAAGAGAAAGTAAAATATAATAATTTACTCTTAGCTAAAAAAACAAACCAAAATCAATTATAAATACCTTAAATATCTTAAATTTTTGAAAAAAATTTCTTGATCCCCCCATCAAAAGTTTCTGGCTACTCCAATGACTTCAAACAATTTTCACGAAAAATTTTAGATATAGTTTTTAAAGAGCATCTAAAAAATAGTTGATTTATATAAATTTTAATCAAAATCGTTGGAGCGAAATTTGAGAAAACCGAAAACAACTGAAAACGAACATCAGTAAAGTACTAGTACTTTTTGGCAGATTTTGTTCAAAGCTTCGTGTCACGTGTCAGGGGGATGCCTAAAATTTCAATCTCGTAGCTCAATTCCTTCATGCTCTAAATTGAGCATATAGGTAAGAGAAAATAAAACATCCTTCTCTTTTTCTCTTCTACTCTCTCTCTATAGCCTATATATTTTTTTTAACTTAGTAAATTGGAAAACTGGAAAATAGAAATTTAATTTTATCAGAGAGCGATAAAAAAAAGAACAAAATTCAAATATTTTTCTTCTATTTTTAGAGCGCGGATGAACCTGGTGTTTAATTAAATTCAAAACTTTTTAAAATAGACATATGAGAAGCCATAATCAAATTCTATTGAAATAAACGTAATTAAATAATATTTAATTAAA
>JAKCPI010021105.1:0-26377 GCA_023213315.1 Euborellia annulipes
GAACCCAGACTCTAATCACACTTACATGGTGGATTTCCTTGTTTGCAATTATGGTCCAGAGGCACAGGTGCTTGTTGAAGCGCCAACCATATCTGTGCCTATCTGTCCTTTAAGGGTACAGGTAAGCAAATCACCGTACGAAAATACATTTGGTATTTATTTAAAAATTAATGGTCAAATAGTTCAACTTTACTCTTGTAAAAGATGGCAGGCTTGTCTGCAGCCCACCGCACACGAGGCTAGTTTTCGGGCTAAATTGCTTTGCTAGGTTCTCTGCTAGTTTTGGAGATGCAAAATGACGTCACTGCTAGTCCGTTGCTTGTTCTCTTGATAGATTTCAGGTTAAGTCAGGGGCTATATTTGGGGTTGGATTTTGTTGCTACTAGATTTGAGTGAGAACCAATCAGAAAGCAGTGCGGTGTCACGTGATGTTGCGGCTACTAGTTTTGAATGAAGACCAATCGGATAGCAGTATGGTGTCAAGCAGTCAGTGTCACCATGACCGAATCCACAATCTAGGACGATGCCCCATTTTTCCAAAATTGACAAACAAGCCAAAACAGAAGCTCGTTTTCGATTAAAAATATGTAGAGTAGTTCTGTTAGCCATTTTTATTGACATCTGACTCAGAAATAAATAGATCTGAGCATCTAAGAGTTATTGGCGCGCAGGATTCAAACTTGCCAACCTAAAAACCAGCTTGGGGCGACATGTGAAGCCAACATTATAAAAATCTATATGGAAATCCAGCATAGAGCGCGCTTGAAAATTAGTAGCAAAATCTGGTAGCAAATCTATCAACAAAACTACCTCCGTGTGCAGAGGGCTTAACAGCCAGTATTATCAGATCACTTATAACCCTAAATTTTTATATTTTTATGCTCTTATATGAATTATATATTAATATTTATAAACTATTCATTTTTAAAAGATCAACGAATATATGAGATTAAATATAGCACTACTATCCTGCCATCTGTTGGCAAATTTTGGTAATAGTTGGGCTACCCTTGACTAAATGTTAAGACCCCTAACGCCATCTTATCGGCAAAAAAAAAATGCCGAACGGCTTACTTTCTGAACAGCCTTCAGAAAAATTTATAACTTATATACACTGGGGAAGTGTCTGTTTGTCTGATTTTGGTTTTTAGTCCTCATCTATGTTGAAATAATTTGGTAGCAAATATAGAGCTTTATCTCTTACTGCTGCTCCAAGGGACTTATTGATGTGTTATCATCAAAAGGACCTCTAACACCCTTTGCGACACAATCGTTTTTTTTATTTAATATATAAAATTAAAAATTGACAATCCCTCTCACTCAATATTCATCAAATTTATTGACAATCCTCTCTCTCTCTCTCACTTTTGAAATTTCAAGAAATTTTCAATTTATTTTTATTTTTTTATGGAGAGAGAGAAAAAGAATAATTTTTCAATTTGAAATTGTGTTTTTATTGACAAGCGGTTTTGTTGTTATTTATTTATGGCAAGGCAAGGCAAGCAAGCACACATGAACAGATGATGTGTGGAATTATTTTATATGTATCTCGAAGCGATGGATAGAAAATTGAGGACATCAATCAAACGTTTATATGTCTTAATTGCCTTTGATATGTGTGTTTGAAAATAATTTCAATTTTGCAAATGATTTATTTATAGAGATAATATTTGCATATGTGAGTGTTAGGGCTGGTTGCTTCAGCAGTGTGATAAACAAGCAGCCAGCGAATAAAACTTGAGCTGTCAAAAATTATAATAATACGTATTAATATATTCACACGTCTCAGAGGGAGGGGCTTATCCTAACATGATGAGTTTGAAATTGTAAGATTGGCGGAATGTTGCCCTCTGGTGGTCGCCTTTTTTTTATATAAAATATTTCAATAAAACGTAAGCTGTCAAAATAAAATAACCTCACTTTTTGGTTGAAGTCAGCCATGTTGGATGACGTGAAAAATTCAACTCTGTGATTGGTAGATGCATGCATGGGTTTGGAAAAAAGGCATGCAAAAAAATAGAACATGCGGAATCAGCCAAAACCCCCCTCCAATCAGACGCTAGGGTCATAAATGACGTCATCTCGCATGCGATATAACAAGAAAACTCTCCGTGTGAAGCGGCCTTTAGCCTTATACCGAACTTTAGGATTTTATTTATTCATATCAGCAAAAGTGAACCAAATCTACTTTTTACTCTTTTGAGAAAAATTGAATCAAAGTTAAAGCCCTATATTTAATTCTTCTTAAAATATACAACATTTATTTATTTTACATCTCCGCAATCAATTATACTTTATCTAAGCACACATTTTAAATTTTATATTCAGATTTTTGGATTTTTCTTCTTTTGCATTAAGGAACTGCTGCACTCTGGAGGATTAGTATTGAAATTCGGACATGGTTCTTTACCACACCGAATAACTACCAGAAAGGGATAAATTGTTTACTTTTGAACTTGGTCCACTTTTGCTTTGAACTCATTATCAAAGTCATAGTCAACTCACTTATCCTAGAGATAGCTAGTTGACTGGCCCTTTTTTAATTGAATATATTATTGATATTTAGTTGGAGTTACACGTATCCAGGGTTGTGCGACCGTTGTTGCGATTTTGATGAGCCTGCGATGCGGGATGCGGCACCAGAGCAGCGCAAGCCCCCTCGGTTAGCCGCACTAGCGGCTGCGGCTGTTCTCGCAGCGACTATTCTTCAAAACAAATGAATGAATAAATGCAACCGAATTCAAACTGAATACATTCAAAGATTGAGACCGTAGCAAGAAAAAAACAAGTCACATCATCACCACACCATTTCTCTTCTCTTATGTTTGATGTTTATGTTTATTATTAAAAAAAAAAAAAAAAATTGTTTTTATTTTTTTAGACAGGGTGGTCCAGAACCTTCCGTAAGATAAAGTTGGGTACTTGTCACACCGATTTTTTTTTGTATGTATCAGTAAAGTTTTCACGAAAATTTTACTAATATACTTTTTAAATGGGTTCAGGAGCGACGTCTAAACGTAGGTCTACTAAAAAAAAAAAAAAAAAAAAAAAAACTAGACTATTATAAGGAATTTTCCAATGCAGTTTTTTTAAATGAATTCAATTTATAAGAGATTATTGGGACATATTTTTCTAATGACTTATTAAAAAATTATCGTAATTAATTTTTTTGTTATCAAGCAAATACAAAAAAACAATCTGTCCCAATAATCTTTAATTTTTTTTTAATTTAAAAATGAATTTATTGTTATTATTAATCACATATTAAATAAGAAATTTTTCAAATAAGCTTAGATGATTTATTTAAAAATCAAATGTTAAATTATTTCAGCATTCTTGCATTAGATGGCAGGCTAATCTAACAGCCGATCCCCTTTTTGGCCTATATTTATATATTTTTATGCTTTTATAAAAGATACATAATATATAATAACATTTATAAAGTATTTATTGTTAAAAGATCATTGAAAATCAACCAAATGCATTAAATATTATTAGCTAGCATTCTGACATCTCTTGGCAAATTTTTGAATTACTTGATTTTTTGGGCATACTTTTTATGACACACTGCGCCATCTTATCGGGAAAAACATGCGAACACCTTCGCTCCTATTCCGCCTTAAAGAGCATCTAAAAAATACTATTTATGAATTTTAATCAAAATCGTTAGAGCCAATTTTGAGAAAATAAAAAAAGTGCATCAGTAAAATACTAGTACTTTTTTGCCGATTTTGTTGGCAAAAGCTTATTTTAACTCTTCGGGAGGGTACCTTATATATATAGGTAAAAGAAAGTAAAAAATTGGCAGAATAACAAATATGACATGTTGTTAGAATATACAGTAGACTATAATTCAGAAATCTTTTCTAATCCCGGGCTCTAGAGCATCCCCAATCATCCGGATACAATAGCAGCCTCTCTTCTCTTTTTTTTGGGCAATGCTCTTAATAACAATAATCATTGAAATTTTATTGGTCCATAGAGAGAGAGCTGGCACTAATTGGCAGTTTTTTCTCTTAAGCGCCTGTCTCTATGGCTCTTTTTTTTGCCGCCCGCCCCGCCACTAAATTTCCGTTCGCCGGCAAAGATTAACTTTGATATATGTTTACCGATATATATGCATTATTAAACATAAAAATCCCCCACAGATTAAAGATTTTCCTGGCCCAAGCAGCTTAAATAAAAAATAATACCAGTCATTTGGGTCTAAAGGACTTTGCCTCATTTACAAACACATAATTTGCATGATTATTGAAACGAGCCGCCTCATAGTGTCTAGCTAGAGCCAAGAATTAAAATGTTTATTTGTATACTGATTCTGGCGAGATTATTAGATATGTATGTTGACTACGCAGCTTCTTTCGTCGATGAAGCGGTCAACTTATATTTGGACCCTGTTATGCATTAGTGTGTCAAGCGCCAAAAAAAATTAAAAATTGAGTTAAGCACGGAATATTGTTTCAAATGCTATAATTAATAGTATTTTTTATGAAATATGTCTTAAAAAAATTTATATTTAATGTTTCTTGCACAATTGACAAAAAAAATTATATATAATCCAATCAAAACAAAAAACTTTAATGTTAATTTTCTCAAAACTCGGTAGATGGCTCTTGACACACTAATGCGTAACAGAGTCCATTTAATCCATTTAATATTAATTTTTTGAATAGATTTGATCAAATTTCTGTTTTAAATGTGAATTTTAAATAGAAATTTCGCATTTCTTGTGTTATGTAGACACGGGGATTTTTTACTTTCTCTTACCTCTATATACTCGATATACTTTCTCTATTGAATCATGTCAAAAATTCGATGTCGAGATTTTGATGAATATACACGTTTTGAGGTCCCCTGAATCCAAAAAAGTGGTTTTCGCGACATGATCTGTCTGTCTGTGTGTCTGTCTGTGAACAAAATATCTCAAGAACGAAAAGAGCTACGAGGTTGAAATTTTATATTTAAGTTAGGTACCCCCTGGGTCGTGACACGAAGCTTTTGAACAAAATTCGCCAAAGAGTACTAGTACTTTACTGATGTACTTTTTCAGTTTTTTTTTTTCGATTTTCTCAAAATTCGCTCTAACGATCTTGATTAAAATTTAAAAATCAATTATTTTTTAGATGCTCTTTCAAATGTATATTCTCAATTTGCTTTAAAAATTGCTTAAATTCCACTTTACTCTTAGGAAAGATAGAAATGGTTGCCTTGGTAACAATTTATAAATATTTTCCCATATTTATAAATTTTATATCATGAATTCTGCCCCTGGGCTTGGTGTAGTTGGTAGCGCGCCTGTCTTGTATACCAAGGGCCGGGGGTTCGGATCCCAGGCAATCCGATGATTTTATTTAAGCCATTTGGATACCAAAAGTGTGTTTTTTTTTAAAATCATGATTTCTAATATATTGGCGGAAACTAAATATATGTCGACACAAAAAATCTTGTGTGACCAGTCACATCAGATTTTTTTTTCGAAAATAAAAATTTTGTATACAATTTTGTATAAATAAAAAAAATCTTATGTGATTGTGGTCGCAGACCACACAACAACAGCTTCAGTAATGTTACTGACTGGCCATAAGTAAGAGAAAAAAAAATATTTTGAAGACGATCCGCGCGTTAACATTTAAGTAGACAATCCAACTCACAAACCATTAGCTAATTTGAGTAATCAAATTAAACAGAAACTAATTTATGCAAAGCATGGTTTATTTAATTTGTACTCTGATTTAAAAGTTTTTATTTTAATTTAAAAAATGAATAATGACTCTTTTGTTATATATGTAAAAGAGGAGTTAATATTTGTGTTAGAGTAATAGTTGGTTGTTAAATAGAATAGAGAGAAGGTGATGATGATGATGACGAGACAGAGAGCGGAGCGGGCACACCTCATGCTTGTGTGTGTGTGTGCAGCAATGTAAATGGCAAATGGTTTTAACGAGCCTGGTTAATTGTAGCATGTCTCAAGGTAAATGAACCAGCAGCAACAGCTCTGAGCAAACAGCCAAACACTGACTGGCTGTGCTCAGTGGATGGGGGTTCAAATTCATTCTCTCTCCTCGCTCGGCTTGTGCAAACATAAAAAGCTTTCAACCCGCATCTTTCTTTTTTTTCTTTTTTTTTTTATCACTCCTTTTATCATTTATATATTAAATATTGAAACTTATTATCCAAGAAAATGAAAAAAAAAAATTATTGATTTTATTATAAAAAAACCTGGAGGGACTGGTCACACCAGATTTTGAAACGAAGTTCTTTAACTCGGCTTACGAATTGGGAGAAAATGTAACATAACAAAAATGCGTTCCCAGCGCCCGAACGACGATATTAGCGGAAGTCTTGGCGAGGCCACGCCCACCTTCTCCTTCTCTTTATTTTTAATCTCATATTTGGATATTTTATTCAAACTAGGGAATCCTAAATAAATACCAAATTTCGTAAGAATTGAAAACCATTCTTTTAAATGTGTAAAAAGCACCAATCGAAATTAACATGCAAATCCCCATATGGGGATTTAACATTGGCCCTATTAAAGGAAGAGCCGGAAAGTGAATTTGAAAAATCTGAAATACTACACCAGTAAAGTGTACTTCAAACATAGGCGTAGCCAGGGAGGGGGAGTTTGGGGGTTCAAACCCCCCCCCCTTGGGACCCAAGCCATGACTAAATATTTAATACAAATTATATTTCACATAGGGTAAGAGAAAGTAAAATATAATAATTTACTCTAGCTAAAAAAACAAACCAAAATGAATTATAAATACCTTAAAATATCTTAAATTTTTGAAAAAAATTTCTTGATCCCCCCCATCAAAAATTTCTGGCTACGCCAATGACTTCAAACAATTTTCACGAAAAATTTTAGATATAGTTTTTAAAGAGCATCTAAAAAATAGTTGATTTATATAAATTTTAATCAAAATCGTTGGAGCGAAATTTGAGAAAACCGAAAACAACTGAAAACGAACATCAGTAAAGTACTAGTACTTTTTGGCAGATTTTGTTCAAAGCTTCGTGTCACGTGTCAGGGGGATGCCTAAAATTTCAATCTCGTAGCTCAATTCCTTCATGCTCTAAATTGAGCATATAGGTAAGAGAAAGTAAAACATCCTTCTCTTTTCTCTTCTACTCTATAGCCTATATATTTTTTTTAACTTAGTAAATTGGAAAACTGGAAAATCGAAATTTAATTTTATCAGAGAGCGATAAAAAAAAGAACAAAATTCAAATATTTTTCTTCTATTTTTAGAGCGCGGATGAACCTGGTGTTTAATTAAATTCAAAACCTTTTAAAATAGACATATGAGAAGCCATAATCAAATTCTATTGAAATAAACGTAATTAAATAATATTTAATTAAAAAATCTGGTGTGACTGGCGCACAGCACACAACTTTCTCTTACCTTCGGTAATCGAAAGTTGTGTTCTGTGCTTGTCACACCAGATTTTTTGTGTCGACATATATTTAGTTCCCGACAGTACGGAACATATGAATTCAGATGTAAAATTTATAAGTATGGGAAAATATTTATATTTTGTTACCATGGCAACCATTTCTCGTATCTTCCCTATGAAATACAAGAGTAAAGTGGTCTTCAGAAGATTTCAATCACAAAATGAGAATATAACGTTACATTTTAAAGAGCATCTAAAAAATAATTGATTTTTGAATTTAAAAAAAAAAATCTCTTTGGCCGATTTTGATTAAAAGCTTATTTTTCCGGTCCCGGGGGGTGTTTAACTTATATATAAAATTTAAACCTCGTAGCTCAATTCCTTCATGCTTAAAATTGAACACCCACACACACACACACCCACACACAGACAGACCATGTCGCGAAAACCACTTTTTTGGATTCAGGGGACCTCAAAACGTGAAGATCCATCAAAATCTCGACATCCAATTTTTGACATGAATCCAATACTTTCTCTCTATATATATATTACATATATACATAGGTAAGAGAAAGTAATATATCGGCGGAAACTAAATATATGGCGACACGAAAAATCTGGTGTGACAAGCACAGAACACAACTTTCGATTACCGAAGGTAAGAGAAAGTTGTGTGCTGTGCGACCAGATTTTTATAATTTAGAAAAAAACACCTCACAATCGTATAATTTGATGCACTGATGATGGTAGGCATTACATTAACTTGAAAAGCAGAGGGTGTTTTGTCTTGTCTCCATAATATTAATTATTCGTCCCAGAATATTTAATTTCTTCAAATTCTGGTATGCTGTATCTGCACTCGGTCTTGATCGCAAGGCGCATCCACTTTGTAAATGATCTTGTGACTTTTTATTTTAATCTCCCTGAGCGACAATTTATATTATGTGAATACATAATGTTGTTTTTGCTTTTCTTGTAGCCTCTTTTGAGGTAGGCCCTCTATAAAAGCTGAAGATATAGCCAGCCAGCCCTTGAGAGGAGCCCTACTATAACCCCCCCCCCCCTCCCCTCCGCATGCCTTGGGTGTGTTTCGCATCTATAAAATCTTTTTTCTCTTTAACGTGGTTTTACTTTACAGTCTCAGATAAAAAAAAAATCGATATAACTCGGGAATAAAATTTTTTTAGCTTTCTTCACTTTAAATTTAAAAAGATTTACTTTTTTTTTATTTTATAGTTAACTAGTTGCGGTGTCCGCCTTTGGTGAAGCCTCGCCTTTTTTTAATCATATGCCACATATTTTTTTTAGACAATTAATATACATACATATCTAATCTCTTATTACGAATTATACACACGACATTACTTTTCTCAAAAAACTACTATTGCATTTGTTAAAATAATTCTCTTCCCTAAAAAAAAATAAAAAAACTCAGCCCAGTAGTTTTGGAATCTATGAGAGTTGTAGACAAGGGCGAATACAAGTGGGGTAAAGAGGGTAATTATCCCCCTCCCCCCCGAGATTTGAAAAAATACCTTTTTTAATGTAAAATTTTAAATATTACTTACTTAAAAATTTGCTTTGTATTTATATTCTGGCATACAAGTACAGAATGCGCCTTTAAATTACCGAAATTAAGAAAAAATTGTGTGCGGTGCGACCAGTCACAACAGATTACCCCCCCCCCCCCCAAGAAATACCTCTGAATCCGCCCTTGGTTGTAGATAGAATTTGTCTTCAAGACATTGCCAAGTAGGAATATAAAAAATCTGGTGTGATTAACCTTCGGTAATCGAAAGTTGTGTACTGTGCTTGTCACACCAGATTTTTTTTTGTGTCGAGATGTATTTAGTTTCCGATAGCACTTTAGTTAACTTAACATATTGTCCATACAGACACTTTTTTGAACTCGAGGGGACCTCAAAATCTCGTCATTGAATTTTTGACTTTCTCTCTATATATTACATATATAGGTAAGAGAAAATAAAATTTCAATTTAGATTTTAAATACAAAAATTATTGATTATTTAGTCATATCTCTTTCCAATCCAAAGAAAAATAAAAATCATATTTCAAAGAGAAAATTGGTTTTTGGGAAATAAATAAAAATTGAAGGCAAGGAAGAAAAAAAAACAGCAGCAAGCAATAAATGACTTTTTGAGAGAGAAAGGAAAAGGAGCAAGCGAGCAGACTGTTTGTTTATTCGCCAATTAGAGGCTGGACTGTTTGTTGAAGGACCAGCCCTTCTCCTTTTCCTTTTCTAAGAGAGAGAACTCGTTCACGCAAATTAAATCAACTTGACAATTTCAATCTTTTTTCAATTATGAAAAGAATTTTCATATTAATATCAACGAAAAACTGAGTTCTAATCAGCTAATAACGAGCTTGTTTTTGATAAAAATTTAAAAATACGGGGTTGTTGACAAAATAAGATCCATTTTTTTTTGACGTGACGTCTCACAATGCATGTATAGTGGCCGGGTAGGAAAGCATGCACGAAAAAGTTTGCGGCTTGAATAACTCCTCTGTCTTGAAGAGGTATAATTATGGTGAATATACGGTTAGAAAGAATGATTCTTCAGCTAAAGATTTCACCATTTATTTTTTTACATTTCATTTTACCACGCGGCTGTAAATTCTAATTTGAAAGTTTAAACCCTGAACGGCTAATCAGATCAGACTAAATGTGTTGTCAATTTGTGCAGAAAGAAAACCTCTAATAGAATAAATAAAAAAATCCCGAGTAATTAACTCTAAAATCAATTTTTTTCTCAAAAAAAACCACATTTTTTAAGCAATAGTCGCCCTTAATAGATAAAAGTTTGGCCACACCTGTCCTATATTGTTTCTAAGAACATGTTTGTTAATGGGAACAAAGTAAAAAAAAAAATCAATACTTTCTCTATATATTTCATATATAGATATATAGGTAAGAGAAAGTAAAAATAGTTTGAAGCCAGGCAAAAGACTTTGTCACGTTAAAAGGCTGTAGAGACCGATAAAGTCCAACCTATTCAACTTAACTGTACTACCGGCCCTCAGCTAGAAGTGAAACATGGAAACATGAAAATAAAATCAAAACCATGCAGGCGGCGCTGAAGAGAAGAATGGTTGGGCTAACCCTGCGAACCCCACAATTTCGATTTCAGGAAGCAATCGGGGGTAAGAGATATGCTTACTCACGTCAATAGAGCAAAACATGTATGGGGAATCTTATGAGAACAGAAGACGGACGATGGAGCACGTCACTGCAGCTGTGGAACCCCAGGAACAAGAAGCGACCAGTAGGGAGACCACCTACCTACGCTGAGGAGACTCGCTGCATTTTAAAAACTCCATAAGATCAGGGAGAAGATGTGTACTTCACTGAACCACACTGGCAAAGAACCGTCGAGCGTGGAGTGACAATTGGGACCCACGTGCTCCAAACCGCCGCACAGAACGGGTCGACTAAGTAACTAAGTAACGTATGTGATAGAGATTAATAAAAAAATCTGGTGTGACTGACACAGCACACAACATGTATTTAGTTTCCGACAGTACGGTACATTCGAATTTCAAGATGTAAAATTTATATGTGAAAATATTTATATTTTGTTCCTGGCAACCATTTCTCCTATCTTTTCTATGGAGTACAAGAGTAAAGTGGTCTTCAGAAGATTTCAATGGCAAAATGAGAATATACATTTTAAAACGAATCTAAAAAATAATTGATTTTTGGATTTTAATCAAAATCGTTGAAGCGAATTTTGAGAAAATCGAAAAAAACTGAAAAAGTACATCAGTAAAGTACTAGTACTCTTTGGTCGATTTTTTCGTGTCACGTCCCAGGGGGGTGCTTAACTTAAATATAAAATTTCAACCTCCTAGTTCTTTTCGTTCTTGAGATATTTTGTTCACAGACAGTCAGATACACAGACAGACAGACCATGTCGCGAAAACCATTTTTTTGGATTCAGGGGACCTCAAAACGTGTATATCCATCAAAATCTCGACATCGAATTTTCGACATGAATCCAATACTTTCTCTTTCTATATATTAACATATATATAGAGGTAAGAGAAAGTAATAGCGTTTATAAGTAGTGACAAATTCTAAACCACTTTTGAAAACAAATTTCTTCAAGTCAAACAGGCTAATAAGAACTTGAAAATCAACTTTTTGAAATTAAAATTGAATGGTGGTTACATCAGGTGGTGGTTATTTATTAATTCTCTCTCTTTTTACTTTTTTTTTTTTTTTGCTTCTATTCTCTTTTAATCCCCAAACATGCGGATTTAAATAAAAACAAAAGGAACGGATTTAAAGTAGTATAATATTTTATAACCAAGCTTATTATACCCCTTCTTCTTCTTCTTAAGGACTAAATACTTTAGAATTTATTTATTAAATTAAAAAAAAAGAAAGAAAAAGGATAAAATAAAATAAGGTTTTAAAAAGATTTAAAGGAGTTTTTGTTGTTATTGTTTGTGTCTTTATTTTTTGCTTCAACAAGGGAAGAAAAAAAATATTTATTCCCCCACCACCTGATATAATTCATTTTGAATTTTATAGGGCTATATAATAAGTCTAAAGGACATTACGTGGCGTGATGCCTTCTGTATTTTCTAGCCATTCTATTGGTCATTGAAATGAAAGAATATTCAAAGGAATAATGTATAATGAATAATGGGGAGATCAAGATGACCAAATGCCCTCGGGCTTGGTGTATTTGGTAGCGTGCCTGCCTTGTATACCAAGAGTCGAGGGTTTGGATCCCAGGCAGTCCGATGATTTTATTCATAGGCGTCGGAACTCGGGGGTACCCTTGTCCCCCCCCCGGCATCCTATAGGTGGGGGGGGGGCAGAGGGGGCAATATGTCTTCTTTTATTTCATTTTAGATAAAATGAAATCTTGAGACTTAATCCCTTCAAAAAATAAAAATTAAAAAAAAAAAAAAAATAATGAAAATTAAAAATATTTATTTCCTTCAGATAACTACTAAAAAAGCAAAAAGTGGTTTTATTAAAAATTTTTTTACGGTATATAAATTTTTTAGGATTTTAATTTTATTAAATCTCAAAATTTTTAAAAATTTGCTAGTGATTTTATCAAAAAATTTTTTAGGCTCTAACTTATAGATTTGTTTTATACTACTGTATTTGAAGGAAATAAATATTTTTAATTTTCTGTAATTTTTTTTTTATTTATTATTATTATTATTATTATTATTTTTTTTTTTTGAGGGTAGGTTGCCCCCCCTGACTCAAATTCGTTCCGGCGCCCCTAATTTTATGATTTTATTTAAGCCATTTGGATACCAAACCAGATTTTATCATTATTTATCTTATAGACTCTCACGAAGCATTAAATACTCGCATCTTTTTATAAAAAAATATACATGTGAACAAATTCGTGCCACAACAACAATGACAACTTTGTTTTCCAAGAATTAGCAAGTGGGGAGTTAGAATGAAAAAAAAAAAAAAACTTTTTGTATCTTTTGATAAATTTATTTCGCCCTGAAGATGAGAAAGACGAAAATTCGAAATTTTTTTCATTCAAGGTGCTCAATTCCTAAGGCTGAACGGCGTTCCTAAACTGAAAGGCGTTCAGCACACCGATCAAGCAAAAACGTTTTGTTGTATGATGTTGAATCATGTCCGATTGTGTTGTTTCTTCTGTGTGCGTTGACCCATAGAAAAGAATTGAAAAAACGTTAGGCAAAAACGTTTTGCTCGATCGGTGTGCCTTCAGCCTAAGAGGCGTCTCCTTCTCTTTTGCTAATAAAATCAAGCCTCAGAAGAGGCGACACTTCTACCTCCAGCCCTGGAGACTTTCCAAAAATAGTCGAAAATTTCTGAAATCCAGAATTTTCTCATTGGAAAACATTGTGTTCTATCTTTCCAAATTAAAGCTAATTAATAATAAAATCTCTCTAATGAAAAGTAATAAAAATTGTTATATAATTAAATTTTCATTTCATTTCTCTAATGATCATAGAAATTAAATCAATTTCTCATTCAAAAGAAAATACGAACGAATGCGAATGGGATAAAAAATAAACGTCACTGCGCATTCAAATTAGTGAGAACTATTTATTTATTTATTTTGCATTTTATTTGATATTTCCCTTCCCCGTTTGGCAGGGCAATAAATCAGAGAATACAAAAAGGTTGAGGTTTACACTATCGTTTGTGAATAGCACAAAAAACAAGTGATAAATTCTAATAAATATTTATTTCAATTTCCACTGCATACCGCCACCTCAAAATGATTATAAAAAAAAAGAAAATCTCCCATAAATGCGGACTAGCCTTGCTTGCTTGCTGGTTTATAAAAATTAATATTAAATTTCATCTCCTTTTCACTCAAGATCAGAGATTGGATTTTTTTTTTTTTAAATATGATTAATGCTTTGCGTGTTTCCACTTCATTTTCACGTCTCAACTAATAACTATATTATTATTAATAATATTTTCCCTCCCTCGCTTAACGAGAAACATTTTCTCACTTCCGGCTCTAAGTGGAAAATGAAATGTGAGGAGAGGAAAGATAAGGCATCGGGGAAATTTAAAAAAACAAACAAACAAACATGGGAGGACTCAATCAAAAAATCTGGTGTGCTAGTCGCACAGCACACACCGCTCTCTTACCTTCAGTAATCGGAAGTTGTGTTCTGTACTTGTCACACCAGATTATTCACTTTTGTGGATTCAGGGGACCTCAAAACGTGTATATCCATCAAAATCTCGACATCGAATTTTTGACATGAATCCAATACTTTCTCTCTATTTATATTAACATATATAGAGGTAAGAGAAAGTAAAACTTAAAATTTTTTCTAGCATTCTGTGTCTTTAGATTACAACTTGCATCAGACCCAAATGTTATTAAATATAAAAATCTTAAAGACTTATATATATCATGTGTTGGTCCATGAAGTAATTATGAAAAACATATAACCAAGTAGTTATTAATTTAAATAAGCGAAAAATGTAGGTACCGCCGGGGAGTCGCACCACGAATCTGTCGATTTACGCTCAACATGCCCTACTACTGGACCACAGTACCGCACTCGATTATTTAAATTATGATAGATCCCTAATTTCAGTCTACTGCGGTACTGTGGTCCAGTAGTAGGGCATGTTGAGTGTAAATCGACAGATTCGTGGTGCGACTCCCGTCGGTACCTACATTTTTCGTTTATTTAAATTAATAAATACTTGGTTATATGTTTTTAATCTTCTTAATGTCCCTCCAACTAAAGACAAAAACACAAACATTAATTCTTCTTTTTTTATTTCTATTTGTAAATACAAATCTCAAAGTTTCGACTAAGAAACTTTTTATAAAATTAATTATGATAATTAAACATGCCAAAAACAAACTAAAGCCCTATTGCCAAAAAAAAAATGAAAATATCTGCATAAATCAGATTAATGTGAATTATAATACAAGAAAAACTTTATAAAGTAAATTAATGACATTAAAAAAAGCGATGGGGGGGGGGACTTTACGACTCGGTTCATACAGAATAATTTATTCGGAATCATTTTTTTTATGACCCATAAAAGACTAATTCTCGTAACAATTATATATAAGAATTAACTTCTTTTGCATTTTTACTTTCTCTTACCTTATATGTTAATATGGATTCATGTCAAAAATTCGATGTCGAGATTGTGTGTTGATGGATATACACGTTTTGAAGTCTCCTGAATCCAAAAAAAAGTGGTTTTTGCGACATGGTCTGTCTGTCTATGTGTGTGTCAAAAAACACAAAACACCCCAAGAACAAAAAGAGCTACGATGTCGAAATTTTATATTTAAGTAAGGTACACCCCTGGGATTTGACACGAAGCTTTTGAACAAAATCGGCCAAAAAGTACTAGTACTTTACAGATGTACTTTTTCGGTTTTTTTCGATTTTCTCTAAATTTGCTCCAACGATTTTGATTAAAATTCAAAAATCAATTATTTTTTAGATGCTCTTTAAAATGTATATTCTCATTTTGCCATTGAAATCTTCCGAAGACCACTTTACTCTTGTACTCCATTGGAATTTAATGTTTTTAAGTAAAATCGAGCCTGATATTAACAAACTCCTTAAAAGGCATAAAATGACAACCTTCTCATTAGTTATGTCTTTTGAATGTTAATAAAAATATTCCTCAATGCGTTTTAATTGTTCCCATAGAAATAAAATATTCTCAAAGGGGGCGGTCAGCAAAATAAGGTTGAGAAACTATGGCTTAACTATTGTAGATGTGAAAAGAATGAAAAGTCATAGTCAACTAACTAAGAAGTGAAATCTGTAAGTCGAAATTTATCAGTAACGTCATCATACAAAAACAACTTTGAGTTTTTGTTTCCTTTGAGAAGGTGGTTTAGTCTCGTTGTCATGGCAACAGCCGCCACTTTTTGCCAAGGAAATCCGCATTTAATGAAGGCTAGCTCTCTCTAGCTTAGCTCTTAGCTCGCCTGCCTGCCTGGCAATATGAGATAAAATGTAAACGAGTCTGCATATTAAATGAAATTGAGGCTAAACCGATGCAATCTATAAATATTGATAGCTCTAAAAACCGTTTGCTATTATGGGGGAGAGGAGACCCTTTCTTCTTTTCACTTGTTGTGCCAAGATCATTAAAAAAAAATCTGGTGGGAGTGGTCGCACACAACTTGCTCTTATCTTTGGTAATTGAAAGTTGTGTTCTGTGCTTGTCGACATATATTTAGTAGGGTCCGACCGAAACAAAATTTTCAGCCGAAACCTAATTTCGCCCTCAATCTTAGTTTTGGCCGAAACCGTAACCTGTATTTAGGTACTATAAAAAATTCATATCATTTTACCTTCTTTTTTTTTTTGAAATTTTTTTCTGCCCTAAGGAAAATTTTTTTCATTTTACCTTTTTTTTTTAGGTTGACTAGATTTTTTCCGCAATTTTTTTTTCACCCTCAAGTGCAAATCATTTGATTTCATCCCATCTTTTTAGACCCAGTCGATCGAAACCAGGTCGGCTAAAGCCGGGCCCCTTTAAAAAAAGGGAAAAATAAAAAACAAAGTTTTTGTTGAACACTAGTTTAACTTGTTAAATATTGAGGACAAAGACACTCCAGAGGAAGCTAAAAAATCATGAGCTTGTGGAGTGTTATGTAGATTTAAATTAATTTTATATAAATGAATTGGCATAAAATAGGAAAAAAGAATAGAGGAAAGAAAATAAAAGTGAACAAGTGTGGACGAGTCGAGGTGTTATAAAACCAAGTTTTATAACTTTCTTTGATCTTTACCGACACTTGGTGGATAACATAAAACTTGTAATATAACAAGAAAATTGGTATCACATGTAATTTATAACATTTTTACTTGAATTTCTAACAAGTTATAATACTTTGTCATATAACTGTTTTGTAAAGTGTGGACCCGGTTCTTAATATTTAGTTTTTGACGGTATATTATAATTCAAGATATAAAATTTATAACCAATGAAGTACGTGGCTGTTGATTTACATACAAGGAAGGAAGCAGGAACAGCCAAAAATTAAAGCCTCCGATTTTATTACAATTAATGAGACGTTGCGAGGAAATTTTATTTTCTCATCATCAGTATTTCAAATTGTATCTGTCCCGGAGTTGTTAAAAGGGCACAATACATTTATTATGTTTTCTCGAAACGTCTCATTAATTGTAATAAAACCGGATGCTTTAATTTTTGGCTGCTCCTGCTTCCTTCCTTGTATATAAAATGTATTTATTTTATTTATAAAATTTATAAATATAAAAAATATTTATATTTGTTACCATTGCATTCTATCCTTCCTATGAAGTACAAGAGCAAAGTGTACTTCAAACAATTTTGAGAGCAAAATGAGGATATATATTTTAAAGAGCATATAAAAAATAATTGATAAAAGATAATTTAGTCTTAGCAAGAAGTTAGAGAAAAGAGATGTCTATGTTTATTTTGTTAAGGCCCTACTGTTTGATAATTTTATATTATATGTCTCTCTATGACTCCAACCACTGAAGAAGTCCTACAGCAAGTGGACGAAACATTGTCTGGGGTCAAATAAAGTTTTGTTTAAAAAAACTTTTTGACTTTAATTGAACCTACTGGTCCGAATCCTTTTGGAAAACATAATTGATTTTTAAATTTTAATCAAAATCGTTTTATGCGAATTTTGGGAAAATTGAAAAAAAAAAACTGAAAAAGTACATCAGTAATGTACTAGTACTCTTTGGCCAAGTTTATTGAAATTCGGGAAATGGGTTTTTAGCTTAAGTATAAAATGTGAATATTGAGAGACTTTTCGTTTTTGAGTAATTCCCATTAACCCACCTTTTTTGATATTTCCTTTGAAATTTATCAAATTTATTGTGAAAAAAATCCTGAATTCCACGAAGATCAATTCCAGTTAAAATATCAAAACATTTACCTAAATTTTTCTAAGAAATTTTATCGCTTTTAAATGCCTGTCTGTTTTATTGCTTTTCTGAAAAAGTGAGGATTTCCCTTTTAGTATGAATTTCAGTTCTTTTCTTAATAAATTTAATAAATTTCAAGTGAAATATCAAAAAATGTGAGTTAAATTAATAACCCAAAAAACGAAAAATTCCTCGTACTCAAATTTTATACTTAAGCTAAGTATTCATGCCGCAAGTCTTTCAATCAAATTGGCCAAAGGGTCCTATTCTTTTTACTTTCTCTTACCTATATATGTTAATATATAGAGAGAAAGTATTGGATTCATGTCAATATCTGTCATGTTATATCTTGAATTCTAATATATCGGCGGAAACTAAATATATATCGGCACAAAAAATCTGGTGTGACACCTTACCTTCGGTAATCAAAAGTTGTGTGTGTGAGCGCCCAGTCACACCAGATTTTTTTTCATAAGGAGACATAGAACCCAAGGCTTTTTGAGCTTCCCCATTTGGGAATCCAAATATTTTTCTTGGACTCTTTATAACGTGCCTCCAAAAAATCTTAAGTTAATCAATTTTGATAGAAATAAATTTTCCACGACAAAAGTTGTATATTAGAATTAAAGAAAGAAAAAAGATCAATTGCGAAAATAATAGAAAGCAATATTAGGTAGAAGAGAGCAGGCAGGCAGGCGGACAATAATATTCAAATGAGGATGTTGTTGCAGAAGGGTCAAATTTAAATAAGAGGCAAGGGGATGTAAATCAATTGTAAAGGAAGGAAAAAGAAAAATGCCTTTCTTGGAAAAAGGCAAAAAACAAATTCTAATTAAGGAGATAAGGTTGCCACAAGATGTTTATCTAGAGCGCAAAAATAAAATCTTTCTGACATGGAATTGGGGAACAAAAAAGAATTTAGATTCAAATTCCATCAATATGAATTTAAATTATAGCGTTGAAAGATTTTAATAATTCATTAATTTTATTACTCCCTCTTAGGAAACGTTTCTGCCTGTGTTTGAATTATCTTCAGAACCAAATACATTTAAATGTTTTCATATAATTAAGTTGATATTAAAAAAATGGTAACAGAATTCAAATCTTTTTCTTTATAGATTAAAATTCATATAAATTATTTAGATGCCTTTTTGAAAAGTCTATCAAGAATATTTTTCGTGAAAATTGTTTGAAGTAGGAACACTTTGCTGAAGTAGTAGTTCGGATTTTTCAAATTCACTTTCCGGCTCTTCCTTCCATAGAGCCAATTTTAAAACTCTATGGCAGGGGTCGGCATCCTTTTGAATCGGAAGAGCCAAAAATTACAATTTACAAAATTTAAAGAGCCGCAAAATTTTTTCTTGCCAAAGGGCGTATATAGAAATTTTTTCCGCCCTGCAAAAAATTTTGTTTTTGCGGAACTAAATTTTTCCGCCCTGCGGAAAATCTTTCCCCGTTCATGGAAATCATTTTATCTTTTTTATTAGAGGACACGGAATTTTTTCCGGCATGCCAAAAATTATTTACTATGTTGCGAATGGAACTTCACATTCAAAGAGCCGCAGGTTGCCGACCCCTGACCTATGGGGATTTGCATGCTAATTTCAATCCAAAAGAGGGTATTCATTTGGAACTTTTTACAAATTAAAAAAAAAAATTTTCCAATTCTCATGAAATTTTATATTTATTTAGGATTCTCTATTGTGAATAAAATATAATATGAGAATACAATTTTGAAAAATAACCATATTTCCAGCATTCAATATAGACATTTTGAATTAATTGACTTTTTCTTTTTTTTTTACTTATGAAATGCAAGTGGTCAGCCCCCCAAAAAAAAAAAAAAAAAAAAAAAAATTTGAAACTAATTTGCTATGGGAAACTAAAAATATCTCGATACAAAAAATCTGGTGTGACCAGCATGGTGCACAACTTTCTCTTACCAAATGGTGTGCGCCAGTCACTCCAGATTTTTTAGTTTTTGAGATATCCTAGTGGTTTTGGTCTTAAAATGTTCAGGAAATTATCCTCTACAATAAAATAACAATTTGTGAAATTTCCGACAAGAGGTCCCTTTTCCTCTCCGCATCACAATTAATAACAATAACAATCGATGGACAAAACAAATAGACATTTTGATGTCACGCAAAGATCATCTTCATGATGGAGCCTTTCATTTGAATATAAGTGAGTTGGAAACATCTTTTTGACATAATCTTTATCTTAATAATATAATAAATAACTCCATATTCTGAATATTAGAGAGAAAAAAAATAAATTTTACATTTATTTATTTAAATAACAAAATTCACTTTATATGCCGAGCTATTTATTCATAGAGCAAAGCTCTACTATTATTTATCATTCCAGATTATTCAGAATAATCCCCAAACACTCAGAAAGATTTTTTTTTGTTTTATTTATCTAACGAAAATGATATTTGCCCGAAACAAAAGAAGAGGGGGGGGGTTGTGATTTATAAGGAGAAAGAATGGAATGAGAGAGTACCTACCGAGCCATCGTGTTCTAAACCAAAAGAGAGAGGTATTTTGGTCTCTTTCTCTCCCTCTCTCGTATGCAAAGGACCAATAAATCTACAGACCGAACAGGTGGGCGCCTGGGAACAGCAAACTGTTGAATCCACCCCCCCCCCGTCCTCTGCAATCGATTCAAACTCTCCAACAACCAAAGAACACACACACCACGCCCTCTCTCTCGCCCTCTTTTGGAAATTGAAAAAGAAAAAAAATTGGTTGAATTTGCAAATTAACACTTTTTTTTTTTTTTATTTTGATGAAAAATTAATCTCTTGAATCAGTAACAAAAATCGATATTTAAGAAAGCGAGCGGACAGCGCCTCCCCGAGAAACCTGCGGCGGGCCCTCGCTTTTTCTTAATCAAGTGCCGCAAGATTTCATTCGCCTCGTTTCAGGCAATTAATAATAAAAAAAATCTGGTATGACAAGCACAGAACACAACTTCAGTATTCAAAAGTTGTGATCTGTGCTTGTCATACCAGATTTTTTTTGTGTCTAGATATATTTAGTTTCCGACGATATATTTAAATTCAAGATGTAAAATTTATAAGTATACATGGGAAGTATATATGGGATAATATTTATATTTTGCTCCAAAGGGAACCATTTCTCCTATCTTCCCTATGAAATACAAGAGTAAAGTGTTCTTCAGAAGATTTCAATGGCAAAATGAGAATATACATTTTAAAGAGTATCTAAAAAATAATTGATTTTTGAATATTAAACAAAATCGTTGGAGCGAATTTTGGGAAAATCGAAAAAATCTGGAAAAGTACATCAGTAAAGTACTAGTACTCTTTGGCCGATTTTGTTCTAAAGCTTCGTGTCACGTCCCATGAGGGTGCCTAACTTAAATATAAAATATCAACCTCCTAGCTCTTTTCGTTCTTGAGATATTTTGTTCAGAGACACACAGACAGACCATGTCGCAAAAACCACTTTTTTGGATTCAGGGGACCTCAAAACGTGTATATCCATCAAAATCTCGACATCGAATTTTTTACATTAATTCAATACTTTCTATATATTCATATATAGGTAAGAGAAAGTAAAAAATACTCATTGCTTTCCACTGGCAAATTTATTTTCTTGAATTTTTCACGCTTCCCCTTTTGAGAATTTGGGAACCCGAGTATTTTCCCTGGACTCTCCATTTATTTTTGTTTTTTTATTGGATGCATCAGCATCTGGGCAATCTTGCACCTCATTTTTTTTTTTTCCTTATTACAAAATCACGGATACAAAACCATAATATACAAAAAAAAATTATCAATATAATATAAATAATATTAGTTAGTAACAACAGTTAGTTCCCTCAAGTCGGAGCAAGTGCTTGATAATGGCTGCAGAATAAGCAGTCGAAACGTTTTACAGTATTTATATATTTTTAATAAATATTTAATACAAAAATGTGGTCTATAATTAAAAATTCTCCTAATAATAACATTAGTATAGTCAGGAGCGTATATAGAAATTTTTTTCGGGGGGCCCAAAAAAAAAATTTTTTGCGGAGAAATTTTTTTTTTTAAAATATAATTTTTTTTTTCACACAATTTTTTTTCAATAATTTTTTCTTTTTCTTAAAAATATATCTTTCTTTAGAATGAAAAGTTTTGTTGTCTGTATATTTTTTTAACTTTTTATTTGTTTTTTTGTTATGGAAGGGGGCGGGCGCCCCCCCCCCCCCCCCCCCCCCCCAGTATAGTCCATATAAATTTCAGATAATATGATATTTGATATCCCTTCAATTTTCGTAGAATTAAGTAAAGGCAGGTTGTATGGTAGGCCTTCTCCATGAAAACTGCCATAACTCTTCATAACGTCCTCTATAAGCAAAATTTCATTTCAGGTCAAATCTAGAAAATCCGAAATTTGTCCATTGAGAAAGCATTGAGTTTTGTCTTGCCCCTCAGTCCGAAAAAGTGGTCGACACAAAAAATCTGGTGTTCCAAGCACAGAACACAACTTTTGAATACCGAAGATAAGAGAAAGTGGTATGCTGTGCCACCAGTCACACCAGATTTTGAAGATAATTGAGTGTTATTTTTATTTTTTAATAAGCCAGATATGTATTTTTATTATCATTAAACGAGTTAACTGAAAAATTACGGCGAGGGTCCGCCGCAGGCGAGAGGTTCGGAGCTGATTATTTCGTTTAAAAAGTAGGAGTGGAGTTGATCATTTAGACTTGTGAATGTTTTATAAGCCAAGGGAATTTTGTAGCACGTGTGTTTGGTTTGATGGGGCGTTTGTCCCTCCCCACTCCAGCCATAGACAACGCATAGTCCCTCCCCCGCTGGTTACTTCCAGTTGGCTGACTACGCCTCCCCTCTCCCACGACATTGTGTTCAGCCAATCGGAAGCGATCTTCATCTTCTCTCTCTCTCTCTCTCTTACAAGCTAGATAACATTTATTTTTTTTTTTTTTTCGATTTCACTCACTCTTTCTCTCTAAACTCTAATTACGTCATAGAAAGGCTTATAAAATTCAATATTAACAGAATTATTTATACCCAGGATAAAATGGCAATTGCACACATTTTTGTTAGTAATCAATGATAATTGAAAGGTCTTCTCATTTTAAAAGAAATAAAAGTATGAAGGAGAGCCTGGTAACAGAGAAGAGCTACAGTCCCCACAATCGTTGCGCTCGGATTGGCGACCCCGAGCAATCAGCGTGTGGAACGTCCCCAGTAGCCATCGGTCATTTGTCTTCCAAAATATTTATATAAATAAATTAAACCTCTAAATGACCTCAATAGCCGAAAAGGATTAAAAACAAATGAATAAATAAAAAGTGAATATATACTAATATTAAATATATTATTAGTAAGAGGGAATATAATGTTTTAATTTTAAATTATTAATCATTAATAAAAAAAATTTCATTAACCTTCCCTAATAGGTCTATTGCAAAGAATACATAAATTTCTTTTTATTTCTGATATTTTTCATACATTTCCTATGGGAGAAATCTTAACTTCAGCAATTAATAACTCAAAAAGTTATAGGAATTTCGGGACGAAAATAATTTTCCTGTAATCCCTAGAGGTCCTATTTAAGGATATAAAATTTGGTTTCGAAATTCATTGGAGGTTGCCCATTTAGAGCGTGACACACAAGGACATTTACGAATCATAGGTATATAGGGGAGACCAGGGCATAACAATCCCTCTAAGATTTAGCTTCAAATGAAGACTTAGTTTGAAAAATCTCCACCTGATGGTACCACTAATCAAGGAAAAATTAAGTGTGATTGTGTCGCCCCGGGGGACGGCTATGCCCTGGTCTCTCCTACATATACTGTATGGTATAACCACCCGCCTCGTGTCTATCCAGGGGAGCTTCGAAAGCATACCTGCCTTATTAAAAAACACTCATACAGTATATACCTGGTTTTATAGCGGGGTGTCTGTCTGTCGTTATCCAATCCGAGCCTCATCCCCGATATCTTCTAAGGAAAAAAAAAAAAAAAAAAAAATTTAATTAAATGACAATTTTTATTATTTTTCATTTGAAAGATTTAATTATTTTAATTAGCCTAATTTTAATTGGCTTTAATTTGTCATAAGGCAAGACAAAACTCGATTCTTTTCAATAGATGAATTGGACGATGTTATGCATAAAGGAATCAAGTGCCATTACGATCGAAATTGAGATAAAGATGATCTACTGACGTTTTTTTTTGTATAAAACAAGAAAAAAGTTAATGGTAAATGAAATACCCCTTTTCTCAGATTTATGGTTAATGGAGCTTGGTTCCTTCGTGCATAACATTGTCCAATTAATTTTCTAAAATTTTTTTTCACCTCCCCTTTTGAGAATTTGGGGTCCCGAGTATTTTTCCTGGACTCTAAATAACGTCATTTATAAGACTGCAAAGTTTCGTTTCAAAATTCCAACGAGAAGTTGGTCAAACAGAGAGAAAGAAGTTCCGTATCACTCCGCTAATATATATAGAAGAAGAATAATATTAGCTTGCAAGTGATGGAATTCAAATAATTTTGATTAGAGGAATTCGGCACTGCAAATCATCGAAAACATCTAAAATAATAATATTAAAATCCGGAGCCCTTTAAATCGAAATGAAGTCTTGATCAAAAAATAAAAATAAATCCTCTACACTTGCCTCTCTATTTCTTTTGGGTTATTGGAAAATAATAAATTTCCCAATCTTAATAGGAATTTATTATCTCGCTGCATTTTCCCTTTTATTATTATTTATACCAAGTGAATAAAATAAAAAAAAAAAAAACAAATAAAAAAAAACGGGGTCATATTATAAATAGTATTTAGATAAATATAAAAAGAGAATTATTGGATAAAAGATTATTAGCGTAATTTCGTTTTGCGGTTTCTCGTCGTTCGTTAATCCTCCGCCTGGGAAGAGATTTATTTCCAAATTGAAATTACATTAATTATCCATTTTGTTGTTGTTTTCAGGCATTTAACTATAGATTAAAATTAAAAACAGAAATGGCTGGATAAGCTAGGGAAAAAAAATGTTTTTTATTTAAGTGCGTTATTTTTTAATTGAAAAATTAAATTAACTTTAAAAAAAAAAAAACCTTTCTCCTGGCTTAATGATTTAAGTTTAGTGCTTTCTACTTTATTCCAAATTGTGAGCTATGTCTTTATGACTGGAAATATTTGTAATGTGGAGTAAAAAAAAAACCAAAAATTATTTCTTTTATTGTGTTGTTGACTGACGTTTCGACCTTCTTCAGAGCTAAAGTATTATTATAACATGTTATTATTTGCACTTTCTTAACTCAGGGGCCCACAACTTGTGGGTACGTGGATGGCGACCACGAGCTGCCCTAGCTGGGACTGGCAGTAGTTCTCTTCTTTGCATGTCAGTCTCTTCACTGTCTGTCTGTCTGTCTGTCACGCTCTATTTAGGCCACTTCCAGTTGGAATTTTGAAATGAAATTTTATATGCTTAAAGAGGACCTTCTAGGGATTACAGGAAAATTATTTTCATCCCGAAATTCCTATAACTTTTTGAGTTATTAATTCTTAAAGTTACAATTTCTCCCATAGAGAAATATATATGTATTCTTTTCATTTGTGTATTCCATGAATGTAAACAAATCCTCAAGCAGGCACTGAATTGGAAGCCGAAGGCGGGCGACGCGGCTAGTAAATGAAAATTTTAATTTCAGCGACACATATTCGCATGCACAGAGCGTTAATAGGAAAAATGATGCTATTAAATATTGGTTCATTACAAATTTTCATATTAGTATTGATACATCTTTAACTTGAAATTCTGGCTTACTTGGAATCCATGTTTTGATATAGTATGGTGCCCCCAGCTAAGAGAATATAAAGAAAATAAAGAATTTTTTTTTTATTTATTTGCTGATATCTCTGAGATTTGTCACAGTGACAGACAGTGTAAGTAGAAGAGTTTGATGGGGAAGTATTTGTGTGTTCGTGCCCCCCCCCCTGCTGAACCTAATCAATTACCTGTGACGTCATGTCTACCCTTCAAGCAAGGCCTGACCTGGCCTCCGATAAAGCCAATCGAATCCTCCACCCCCACACACACATACAATCTCCTGAGCTGAGCTCTATTTATACGTAATACGAATCAAGTGACCTCCAGAGAAAGAATTTAAAAAAAAAAAATATGGAATCATTTGTAAATTTAAATATAAAATTGTTATTTGATTGCTTGCTTCTATTCTAAATAACTTTTAATAATATTTAATGCATTTGGTTGATTTTCATTGATCTTTTAACAATAAATGCTTTATAGGCCTAAATGTTATTATATATTATGTATCTTTTATAAAAGCATAAAAATATATAAATATAGGCCATTTAGGCGATACTCGATCGACTGTTAGACTAGCCTGCCATCTATTGCAAGAATGCTGAACTAATTTGACAGTTGGTTTTTAAATAAATCATCTAAGCTTATTTTAAAAATTTCTTAATTAATATGTGATTAATAATAACAATAAATTCATTTTTTAAATTTAAAAAAAAATTAAAGATTATTGGGACAGATTGTTTTTTTGTAT
>JAKCPI010021106.1:0-15942 GCA_023213315.1 Euborellia annulipes
GAAAATTGACTAAAAATTGAAGACCTTGAAAGAGTAAAGGTAAATAAAAATATTTAAATAAAAAACTAAAGTTAGTTTTAAAATGAAAAAAGATTCTCTCTATTTTAAAGTTTGATTTTTTTTTTTTTGAAAACTTTAGTTTTTTTAAATAATCAATGAAGAGAGAAAGACAATTTTCGCTAATTTGAAAAATTCGAAGTACAACATCCTACAGTTTCAACAACAAAAAATGTATGCACACTCAATTTTAAGTGGATAAATTAATTAGTCAGTTGTAGGAAATGTGCTTATCCCGCAGATTTGCTTTCAATTCATTTGGATAAATTTTCAAGACCTTATATTTAAATGTCGCAGTTTACGTTGCCTATTATTATTTTTCATCAAGACGTTTGTTACTCTCTCTTTATTCTCTAAATATTAACATATATTAAGAAAGTAAAAAAAAGACACTCTCAATTCATAAATTCTATTCAATCTTTGCCAATTTTTTTTTCATAGAAAAATTTTTTTACAAAATGAAATATATTAATGTGTGCAATTTGTCAAATTTTACTTTCTCTTACCTATGTATATGTAATATATATAGAGAGAGAGAAAGTATTAGTTTTCATGTCCCAAATTCGATGTCGAGATTTTGATGGATCTTCACATTTTGAGGTCCCCTGAATCCAAAAGTGGTTTTTCGCGACATGGTCTGTCTAGGTGGGTGGGTGGGTGGGTGGGTAGATTGTGTGGGTGGCTCGTGTGTCTGTGTTCACTTTTAAGCATGAAGGAATTAAGGTATGAGGCTGGAAATTTTTATATAAGTTAAACACCCCGGGACCGGGAAAATAAGCTTTTAATCAAAATCGGCCAAAAGAGTACTAGTACTTTACTGATATACTTTTTCTTTTTTCGATTTTCTCAAAATCGCTCTAACGATTTTGATTAAAATTCAAAAAATCAATTATTTTTTTAGATGCTCTTTCAAATGTATATTTTCATTTTTTGCCCCTCAAAATTGTTGTTGAAGACCACTTTACTCTTACACTCCATAGAAAAGAATGGCACGAAATAGTTTGCCATAGTAACAAAATATAAATATTTTCCCATACTTATAAATTTTTACATCTGAATTCAAATATTCCCCTGCGCTGCCGGGAACTAAAACCACATGTCGACACAAAAAAATCTGGTGTGACAAGCGCAATTTACAACTTTCGATTACCCCCCCAAGAGAAAGTTATTGTGCTGCGGAACAGTCACCAGAGGTTTTACTTAACTCGTAAATATATAATGATTTATGTATTTTTATAAAGTTCGATCCTTTGTTGCCAGCTTTATCTTTTTCTAAGAAAAAAATATAAATAAAAGAAAAAGAAGTGGTTCTGATTTTTATATCAACAATAGCTTTAACTATTGAGGGTCACTGGCATAAACACAAAAACTATTGTAGGAATCAAAGAATAAGTTTCCATTGTCCAACTTCCAAATTAATCAAACAATTTTTACATATAATCCAAAAGAATTCGCCATTGGATCCTAGTTTAGGCATTCTTAAATTTAATTAAAATTATCATCTGAATTATATATAAATAAATAACTACAAGGTTAAGTTTCAAAAGGATTTTGTTTTAGCTTATGCGCATTTCGACGTTAATACGTCATCTTTAGAGCTATAACAAACTGACTATTACATTTATTAACAATTTCATTTATATTCATCATCGATGGCAGCAATATTATATTATTTTAGTGTCATCTTTAGTAAAAAAATAAGATATTGTGCTGCCTTATACGGTGAATAAATGAAATTGTTAATAAATCTCAGTTTGTGTCATAGCTCTCAAGATAATTGCTATTATTTTCTGTCGAAATGCGCTTAATCCCTAAAATCAAATCTTTGGAAGCTTTAACCTTGTGTTATTTATTTATCTATAATTAATGATGATAATTAAATTAAATTTTTTACAACTGTATCTTAATGATCAATTTGAACTACTGAACTACTAATATAAAAAACAATTTTAAGTATATTCTTTGATGCGAAAAAAATTGTTTCAACGGGGTGATTTAAAGAAAAAATCGTTCATAAAAATGAACATACAAAATTTCACAGAGAAGGTAAATAAAGCAACGTTGTATTTATTTCAAGAACAAAATGGGGGAAATTTTATCTTTATTGGATCTGAAGTTGAAAGTTTAGACAACTTTTGATGTTTCAACTTGAATGGTTAGAACATGCGAGAGAATATCTCTAATTAAGATATTTGATATTTAAAACGAATTTTTGACGAGGTTATAAAAAATATCTAGAACAAAGGGAATTTGTTCTTTTTTTTTATGTTTCGTTAAATTTGTTGAATTTGAAAAATAGAATAAGAAAAAAACGAAAGGGAAAGGACAAAACATCTATATTGCATTCTTCTTCTCTCTTTTCTCTTTCTATATTCCTCATGCAAGTAAAATTATATTCTTCTCTAAACTTTGAAAACTCTTTTTATGACTCAAGTCAAAATTAAACATTAATAAAAAAAGGGGAAGTTTTAAGAAAACATAAAAATTCAATTTTATATAAAAAAAAACAACTTATTAAATATAAAGGAGAAAAACAATATGAAAAATTTGTGGCTTTGTGCATCTATTAACGTTAATACCCACAGACCTGCGTTGAAAAAATTGTTTGGAATTTAAAGAGCGATTTTTGTGTATTTTCGAGTGCTAAATTCAGGAAAAATTCCATCACGTACAGTTTTTGTACAAATCCATACTTATCATACTATTGTTATAGTTCGATTTTCCCTTCAGGTCCTACATCAATGTTTTCTAAAATCAAACTGATATTTTACATGTTATGTAGTATTTGCCATCTTTTACTTCATTTTAATTATTTTGGAGGTGTTCGGTACATGGGCGTACCCAGTGAGGGGAGGGGGGGCAGCTGCCCCCTAGATGCAAAAAAAAAAAATTAAACGTTTATAAAGTGGCGAAACGAAACAAAATTGGTGGATAGCGGCGGTGAATGATTATTTTTGTTGGCTTAGGACTCTGAGGGTTTTGTGAGGCCTTCTTAATTCGAAGGCTTTTCCCCTCTATATTAAAAATAGCTATGTCCCAATCTGGACGACCATGATCTGCCCCCCCCCCTGGACGACCATGATCTGACCATGCCCCCCTCTAGATTTGATCCTGGGTACGCCCATGGTTCGGTATGACTATGAGGCCTTGCACGAGCATGTGAAAAAGAGGATTTTCGGTAGAAGAATGTGAGGAGCCACTAGACAGTCTGGCTAGTAACCAATTTCTAGCAAATCGCAAGGACCCCAATTTAATGTTCATTGTACAGAATATGCTAACTAAACTGAAAACTTTGTGTTGTTCGATGAGTTTGGGAAACTTCACCTTCCTGAATTCTCATCTTTTGACTACTTCCCCAGAAAACTTTAGGAGTCCTGAGTAAGTGGACAGGGTGAAAGATTTCTGAAAACTAGTGAAAGAAATTGAAAGGAGGTATCGAGGACGATGAAATATTAATATGAATGCTGTCTACTGTTGAATATGAAGAGAAGTTACCGGAAAATCTACAAACGAGGAATGCCGTGAAAAGGAGCTTCCAAAAGAGGACAATGCGACATCATGAAGACAGATAAACATTGGTCATATCATACAGTAAATGGTGTTAAATTGCCTTTGGGGTCGTCGTCCCACATATTACGTAACTCCCCTTTTGACGATTTTCTTAGTTCCCCTCCACATGTCACAGTTAGTCTTATACAAATCCCTCCTCCAAATTGTATATCTCCAACATATCTAGAACTACCCCACCTCAGAATAAAATTTATAAATAAATATAATAAAACTCTTTTAATTCCCTGGCTGCTACTTCTCCTATATTCAATTTATAGTCTACAGCCACTTCTCATCGCTATTTAAATAAGGAAAGGTTGTGTTCGTAGTTTCAGTCCTTAGGGAATTTATTGGAAGATGTATACAGAACTTTGAGTCTTAACTAGATTTCCTTTTTACGATTTGAACTCTTATTTAATCATATGTACTAATGTGGTACTTTATTTGAAACCCTTCGCGAATTAATGTAATTTCAAAGACTTCCCGATGGGCTAGAGGTGTGAAATGTAATAATTAGGGATCATTTTTGATGACGCCACTATATGGTGGTTTTGATCAAAATAGACCAAACTAATGTGGTACTTTATTTGGAAGCCTCACGCAAATAAGGCCCTATTAACTATAGTTTTGAATTTTGATATTTACGAGTCATTTTTTTATGATAATGAATAATTTTTCAATTGAACCAAATCAATACAGGCCAAACTAATGTGGTACTTTATCATATTGGTGATTTTTGATAAGACTAAAAGACTAAAAAGCTTAAAATAAAAATAAAATAAAAAAAAGATTTTTAAAAAAATGCTTTTATTTAAATTGAACTAAAAAGAGAGAAATAAGAAAAGAAATAATTTAATTGTTCTTGTTAAAATTTTTTAATATTTATGACTTAAAATAAAAGCGTGGGGCGCGAGCCTCGGAATCACTTCGAAGCGCCCCACGCTTTTATTTTAAGTCATAAATATTAAAAAATTTTGAACAAGAACAATTAAATTATTTCTTTTCTTATTTCTCTCTTTTTAGTTCAATTTAAATAAAAGCATTTTTTTAAAAATCTTTTTTTTTATTTTATTTTTTTTTAAAAAATATTTTCAGCATCTGAGGTAATTAGAAGAATTTAATTAAGTTATTATTTATATACGAGAAAATTAAATCTTTGATTCAACTACAAGAGCGGATTCAAAAAAGTTTTTCGGGGTGGGGGGGGTAATTTTTTTTTGCCTATATTTAGGAGTCGCACAACTTTCTCTTACATTCGGTAATTTAAAGTTGCATTCTATACTTGTTTACCAGATTTTTTTATGTCAAAATAGATTTGAACACACCCCCCCCAACAGACCATTTTGAGAGACCCACTTTTTGGAATCAGGGACCCTCAAAACTAGTATTTCCATCAATATCCAAGATATCGAATTTTATATTAGATATAAAATTTAATTTCCAAGAAAAATATTTTTCTCAAATCTCGGGGGTAGGGAGGGTGGTACTTTCTTGCAAGACCATCGTCGAAACCCCTGAAATTCCCGGAGCATAAACTTTCTTAATTCGTGGCCAACCTTCAACTATAACGCCATTGTTATCTCAACAATAGTGTTAAAAATTAATCTCATATCCAGGGGAAGCCTTTAATATTTTATCGCCGTATTTAAAGCATAAAAATGGCGTTTTAAACCAAAAAGTAAAGTTATGATTTGAGATAAAAGTCGCTGTTAAAACTCGGTTTAGAGAATATCATTTTTTTAACGCTGGTGTTATTACTTTACTTTTTAACAATTTAAGATGTTAAATTTTAATGTTTGTTTTTAGAGAATAGACCTGTATATATGTTTTATTTCTAAATTTTTAAATCTATTTATTGATATTTTGCATATAAAGATATTTTTGGTTTTTAGATTAGTTACAATCAGAAAATTTGTACAAAATATTTTAGAGCTTTAACTCCTTCACTACTGGAAGGGTAAATAAATAAATAAATAAATAAATCCTTTCCTATTTTTCTTAATTAATTGGTAGTCATTAAAACTCAAAGGGCATGGAAAGAGAAATTACAAATTTTATTTATTATAAGAAAAACTTTTTTGATTATACTTGGTGCACATAAAGAGTTAAGTAGAATTAATTCATTTTGATAAAATGTCTCTTATGTTCCTGACTAATTCTAACTAGTAGCTATATAATGACACCTCAAGATGATACTTGCTTTACACGTTAACCTTTATACCTACGTATCTAATTAAATTAAATTAATAATTACTTAAGAGACAAAATGGAAGTTTGCGGATAGCCCCGAGGATTGCGCACTTGCCAACAAATTATAACAGAATATTCTCTTTCATTTATATTTATTTAAACTAAGAATGAAAAAAATTAGTCATAAAAAATTACTATCGGTACTTTGAGGTGAAATTCCGAGATCTATTGTTATCTATAATAATCCACCCTTCGTCTTTTTTTAATCATTTTTATTTAATGAATAAAATTTCTTTTCTAAAGTTATTAAAGATTGTGACTTAACTTCGTGCCGCTTTGAAAATGTTGGAACTTTTCCTCTTAAGGGAATAATTAGCTAGATATAAATTAAAAAAAAAAATTAGATGCTCTAAAACTCATTAAAATAATAACAAAATCAGGTGAATACGATTTTACATTACTCATTTGATAAATATCATCTCTTTTTATTAAGAATTGAAACGTTAAAAGATTTTTGATGTTTTTTTTTTAGATGTTTATTAACAATTAGTTACTTTTTAAATTTATTCTTCTACCCTCTAGATACAATTAGATTCTTTCTCGCCCTGCATTGCGGTTTTACGTAGACTTTATTTATGCCCTCTGCTTTGAGCTTGTTTTCTAAACAGTAGAATTAAACAAATATTCATATACACATTTATATGGTTAAACACAAAAAAAATATTTTTTTTTAAAAACTATATTACGACATTTCATTCAGTGTTTGTTTATACAATTAACTTTATAATTTTGTTGTTTTTATTTTTTTTTTGCCAAGTAAACTAATTTTACTACAATTGTTTTGGCGTGGCTAAATAGAAATTGTATTTTTTTAAATTAGTTTTAAGCCCTCGGGGCTTGGCGTAGAGGTTAGCGTGCTAACCTCATATACCATACGTCGCGGGTTCGGACCCCAGGCAGTCCGATGATTTTATTTAAGCCAATTGGATACCAAATGGCTTAAATAAGAATGCCTGGACCCCAAATATTTATTAAAACGGGTATCGTCAAAGTCTTATATGGCCTGAGTTGCCAAAAGACTCTGTGTATGTGAGTGTAAAAGAAAAAAAAAAAATTGTGAATAATAACACTAGTCGACAAGGTTTTTTTCACAAGAAATCTGATAAGTGAACCTAGTACATTTTTTCATTCTGAATTCAGATATGTAGTTAGAATTTTTCCATCAGGCACAGTTTTAGAGATATAGAGCAAAATAGATTTTGATTGAAAATGGGCTCTAAAACGGCTTTTTATTTAGAATGTTCAAATTATTTTTAACGGGACACCCCGTCAAATTATGCAGATAGTTAGAATACATATAAATTTTAAGTTTCATCCCAATCGGAGGTCATTTAGACGTGCCTCAAACGGCTTAAAGTTTTAAAAAATCGAAATTTTCAAGATTTTTTTTTGCTTTGGTCACCCCTAATACAATTTTAGATATCCCTGAATGAAAAAAACATATATTTACGATATTCTATAGTTCTTTGGCTTTCTAAAAATCATTCATTCGTAAAAATCTGTTAATTATTAACGAAATTATTAACAAAAACGTCATCAAAGAAAAAACACAAGTACACTCACTGGACGAAAAAAATGGACTTCAATTGAATTAAAAAAGCGAACCCTATCTACGAGAAGCTAATGTATCCTCTTGGAGCATAGGTTCACGGGCACTAACTTTATTATATATTATTAAAAAAAAATATTTTTTTGAATCTGATATCTTTATTTATACTTCTAAAAGAACAAGAGGTCCATTTTTTTCGTCCAGTGAGTGTACTTGTGTTTTTTCTTTGCTGACGTTTTTGTTAATAATTTCGTTAATAATTAACAGATTTTTACGAATGAATGATTTTTAGAAAGCCAAAGAACTATAGAATATCGTAAATATATGTTTTTTTCATTCAGGGATATCTAAAATTGTATTAGGGGTGACCAAAGCAAAAAAATCTTGAAAATTTCGATTTTTTAAAACTTTAAGCCGTTTGCGGCACGTCTAAATGACCTCCGATTGGGATGAAACTTAAAATTTATATGTATTCTAACTATCTGCATAATTTGACGGGGTGTCCCGTTAAAAATAATTTGAACATTCTAAATAAAAGCCGTTTTAGAGCCCATTTTCAATCAAAATCTATTTTGCTATATATCTCTAAAACTGTGCCTGATGGGGAAAAACTGAAATGATATTTGAATTCAGCATGAAAACTACTTCTAGAATTTCATATCTTCATTCTTGTGAAAGAAAAAAGTTCATTTTTGTCGACTAGTGTAATTACAGGAAGGTGAAGAAAAAGACTTAATTCGGCCCAACAATTATTTTCAATGTCTACGTTTCAGGGGCTATACGTCACCCATCTTCAAAACCTTAAAATACAGCATTACAACATAACTTTATATAGACCTAATTATATAAACTTAAAGTATAAAATACAACAAAAGATAAGAGGAAGAGAAAAAGGGGTAAAAAAGCACACTTATAAAAATAGTTTTTTATTTTATACTTTGTAATTGTACTTTTTCCTCCTTTTTCTCTTTTTTTTTTTGTATTTTAAGTTATGTTGTATTATTGTATTTTAAGATCCTGAGGGTGACGTATATTCCCCGGAGAGTAGACATTGGAAATAAATAATTGTTGGGCCGAATTAAGTCTTTTTTCTTCACCTTCCTGTGAATTAGACGGCCTTCGTCCACACAATTCATTTTCTAGAATAAATAATAATTAATCGAATTGTTTGAAGTCAATTTTTAAAAAAATTTTTTTCGAAATCGGAGGTCATTTAGACCCCGTGCCTATTTATTTTGAAGTCATTTGGGAAAAAGATAAATAAAATATTACAAACCAAAAAATACTCTAAATAATAAGATAAAAAGAATTATTAGGAGATAAAATATCAAAAGGATATTTTTTATTAATAAGAGGGGGTAAAAAAATATATTCCCTTGAAATATTTATTTATTTTTGATTCTCTTATCTTTTATAAACCGATATCGTATTGGTTTCCAACTGAATTGTGACCTATTTTTTTTTTTTTTTTTTTTTTGTTCTACAAATAAAATGATGATATGGAAGTAATATTATAGACTGAAATTTATTTACATATAAAATATTGATAAACAAAAAAGCGGTTTAATTTATAATTTGTTAACTCTTTGAGATTCAAAACTCTTTTCATCTACTTTATAAAAAAGAAAAATTATCGAGTTAGTAATTTTTTTTAAAGGGATTAATATATCTGTCATTTTAAATTAAAATTTTTTTTGCTATTTCAGATAAAGTTATGATTGTTTATTTATGAAGTAGTGGGGATTAATGAATTTTGTCGGGGGGGGGGGTTTTTTTTTTTTTTTTTTTGGGGGAGGGGGTTTTTAAAAAAAAAAAAAAAAAAAAAAGGGGGGGGGGGGGGGGGGGGATGACAGTTATTGATATTATACTATGTTCAATATATTAATTCACTTTTTCAATAATCTATTCGTATTAAAAAAGTTTTTATATAATCAAATTTCTTTTGAGTTTAGTTTAAAAAAAATAAAAAATTCACCCCAAGTTTTAAACTATTCTAGATAGTTTTTTTTTATGTGCAAATGCTCCAGGCATGTCATAAGAGATCAATCATAATTTTATTTAAATCTCAAAATACCTTTTTAACTAAAAAAAAATCTCGAAAAATTTTTTAATTACTCAAATAGCCTAACAGATATTTGACAATAGGTAATTAAAATTCAAGAAAAACTTTGAAATGAAAAAAAGGCTTATTTTCTTTTCTTTTAGGAGAAAAAGAGAATTTTTTTCCTTTGATCAAAAAAAAAAAAAAAAAAAATACTTCAAGAGAGAATTTCAAAGCCACTTTAATAAAAAAGGATTTTCAAATTTTTTTTTTATTTTTTGAAAAATAATTTTATATGAACAATTAAGTTTGATGTTCTTGTTTAAATAATTTCCCCTACTCAAGAATAAAACATTCCGAGTATTTTTTTAAAGTCTTTTTCGACATCTGAGACCATTTAGTCCCTATTAATTTCAATTGATTGGTAGCCAATTCAATTGAAATAAATTTTTTCGCCAGGGAAGGGATGCGAACCCTCGACCCCTAACACCATAGTAGAAGAAATTTCTTAATTAATATGTGATTAATAATAACAATAAATTCATTTTTAATTTAAAAAAAAAGATTATTGTGACAGATTGTTTTTTTTGTATTTGCTTGATAACAAAAAAATTAATTACGATAATTTTTTAATAAGTCCTTAAAAAAATTATAGCTCGATGTCCCAATAATCTCTTATGAACTTAATTCATTTAAAGAAAAAACCGCATTGAAAAATTCCTTATAATAGTCTAGTTTTTTTTAAAGTACGTTTAGACGTCGCTCCTGAACCCTCTTAAGTTAGGGACCCCCCTGAGGAGGCGTGAAAGTTTTTGAACAAAATCGGCCAAATAGTAGTAGTAAGCTACTTTACTGATGTACTTTTTTCGATTTTCTTAAAATTCGTTCCTACAATTTTGATTAAAATTTAAATATCAATTATTTTTTAGATGCTCTTTACAATGTATATTTTCATAAGATAAATGAATCAATTTACGTATATTTATTTACTGTATAATAGAAAGGACCCGAATGTTTTAGAAAAGAATTTAAAAATCTTTTTCTGTACGTAAATTGATTCATTTAGCTAATAAATCGATCCATTTAATATTTTATTTATTAAACCATTTAGGGATTTGTCGTTTGAAAACACAAATACTTTACATATGTCTTGAATCAATACGAAAACAAAAGAAAGCTCATTTTATGTTTCTGCATCGATCACATAGAGAGGAGGTCTCTTTTGTGAGCTGTCATAAATAATTGACTTGCTGACCATACCATGGTGGGCAAGTGAAGGCAAGGATATAGGAGGGAATATATTATTAATTATTCCCGTGGACATTGCATTGTACCCAGCTTTAGTTCTCCTCTTTGTTAAGTCCCACCCATATATATATATGGATCGAGTTCACTTTAGTCAGTCTTCTGTGAATCCGATTATGAGGTGATATTAATATAGGGAGTTCAACAACGGGAACACCTGGCATTTAAATCCTGATAACCTGCCTCCCTCTGGGTCGTATGGTGGAATTATAAATTATTAAATTAAGAAATAAATCAATATTATGTCAAAGTGTTCACTCCCTCAATGGGATTCCTTTGAAGTGAAATTCAAATCACTTAAATATTAATAACCCTAAAGCAAGAGATCCCACTTGTTAGGTAAATATAATTTTATCCAACAAATCTAATAAAAACAAAAAAAAATTGTTGCATTTTTTATTGTATTTATTAAATAAAAATAGCGAGGTCATGAGAGTGAAGGGAGATGGTGGGGGGGGGGAGGTCACAACCTCAAAAATTATAGTTTAAACAAATTTTAAAACATCAAAAAGAAGATCTACTGCAACTCATTGGTATAATATTAAATAATTGTTCGGAAGGATTCTTGTCCCATTTGTGGATATAAACATTAATTGGACGTATTTGGGATCCTACCGATCCCTTTTGAACCAAAATCTGAATTTATTTTTAATAAACGGGTACGTCTATAATTGTAAACATGGGGAAAATAAGATTTTTCTAGATTATTAATATTCAATTACTTTTTGAAGAATAAAATGGCCTATATGAATTTTTACTTTCTCTTACCTCTATATATGTTAATATATAGAGAGAGAAAGTATCGGATTCATGTCAAAAATTCAATGTCGAGATTTTGATGGATCTTCACGTTTTGAGGTCCCCTGAATCCAAAAAAGTGGTTTTCGCGACATGGTCTGTCTGCCTGTCTGTCTGTCTGTGTGTGTGTGTCTGTGAACAAAATATCTCAAGAACGAAAAGAGCTAGGAAGTTGAAATTTTATATTTAAGTTAGGCACTTCCATGGGACGTGACACAAAGCTTTTCGACAAAATATATATGTCGACATAAAAAATCTGGTGTGACAAGCACAGAACACAACTAATAAATTTCACATTAGAATTAATCATAATGAGAAAATCGGTTTTACATATTTAATCATCAACGTAGCAAAATGGGTAGGAGATACCATCCAAGTATCTTCTCAAACTATAATTAATAATAAGCTTATATAAATTTATAAAATAGGCATATACACGTATATATTAACTAAAAAAATAAAAAATAAAAAGATTCATTAAGCTATTTTTTATTTTCTCTTTTGGCTACTGGGACTATTTAGGGGTTTATTTAATAAAATATTAATAGGAGGGTAGAAAATGAGAGATGCAGCTTTCGTTATTTATTCCGCACGGCTGAGGTTTCGGTTCCGTGTTTGAACCATCTTCAGAGCTGGCGAAAAGTTATTATGAAAGTGGCATAGTGGATTTTATATCAATACATTGTTGAACCAAACCAAAAAAATATGTATGTAAAAATTTTTTTATGTACCTGGTCATCGTATACTGTGTATATATTTATTATGCCTCAATGTATAAAATCCACTATGACACTTTCATAATAGCATTTCTCCAGCTCTGAAGATGGTTAAACACGGAAGCGAAACGTCAAATAAACAGAGAAAAAAAACATTAGCTGCATCTCTCAATTTCTACCCTCTTATTAATATAGCATCCAAGCTATAAATAGTTTTGTAACAATTAATAAATATTGTTGGTGGGGAATGTTCCACACCCCTGTTTTTTCGGGGCCACCCACTCGAGTTTTAGCATTATTTCACTGCAACGGTATTTGTTGCTTTTCTTTCTTCCCAAACTTCATTACTTTTTAAAAGGTCTAAATGAATTTTTTACTTTATTAACTGACAAAAACGCCCATTAATTATAAAAATATTTTTTTCATTCGAATAAAAGCTATTATTCTTTCTCGAATTTATAGAAAATTATCTCTGCTCTAATTTTAAATTTGAAATGATCAAAGAGGAGAGAGAGAGAGATAGAACAATTGCAGAAATATAAATCAAATTCGAAATAATATAGAGGCCAATAAATTTTCTAAATAATGATGATAGAGAAATATCGCCATAGTTATTATACGTATAGGTATGTAGTGAATCTAGCAAAACACAATGTCTGCAATTTTTATTTAAGTTCGAAACATTAAAGCCTCAAGTATTCATCTATTCAAGTAGAGGCGCAAAAAAAGAGGCCTGGGTTTACAAAGTCTTTGCGTTAGAGAGGGAGGGGGGGGGCATGATGAATGAGCTAAGGCCCAAAGGGCATGATGCATGCATCCAACATACTACAAGCCAACGAGACAATAAGCAGCAGCAAAGCCATTGAAAACAGGTGAGTGTGATCCCCCCCCCCCCCCCCGCCCCCGAAAGTGTCTTCGCTTTTGCGCTCGCTTTCGGACTCTCAAGACAATTTTCACTTATAAATAAATTAAATTCAAATTCGAATTTTTTTTTTAATGCCTCTATTCTTTTTAGGATATGTATTATTTATATGAATTTTTTTTTTTTTTTAATCATCTTCACGTTGAATACATTTTCATTTTTTATAAAAGCGAATTCTGTCATATTTTTAGATCACAAATGAGATATTTTTTACTAACTAACAAATATACTCGTAATAATTTAAATACTTTCTCTCTATATATAGGGTAGGAGAAAGTAAAAATTTTATTAAAAAATCTGGTGTGACTGGTCCCACAGTACACAACTTTCTCTTAACTTGGGTAATCGAAAGTTGTGTTCTGTGCTTGTCACACCAGATTTTTGTGTTAACACATATTTAGTTTCCGACAGTACGGTACATTCGATTTTCAAGATGTAAAATTTAAAGTATGGGGAAAATATTTATATTTTGTTACCATGGCAACCATTTGCCCTCTCTTTTCTATGGAGTACAAGTGGTCTTCAGAAGATTTCAATGGCAAACTGAGAATATACGTTTTAAAGAGCATCTAAAAAATAATTGATTTTTGAATTTTAATCAAAATCACTAGAGCCAATTTTGAGACAATTGAAAAAAAAACTGAAAAAGTGAATCATTAAAGTAGTAGTACTCTTTGGCCGATTTTATTCAAAAGCTTCGTGTTAGGTCTCAGGTAGGGCTGGACGGTAAACCGGTTTACCGGTAAAAACCCCGGTAAAAATTTTTTACCGAAAACGCGGTAACGAACCTCTAATTCGATAAAAACCGGTTTTTTTTTTCGAAAGTCGGTAAAAAACTTTGGTTCCGCGAGAAAAAAAAATGTTTCGTGCAAAAAAATTGGCTCTCTAAAAAAAGGTAAAATATTTTTCCGGCCGGGAAAAAAATTTGGTTCCGCGGGGGAAAAAAATGTTTCGGCAAAAAATTGGCTCTCTAAAAAAAAGGCAAAATATTTTTCCGGCCGGGAAAAAATTTGGTTCCGCGGAGGGGAAAAAATGTTTCGGCAAAAATTGGCTCTCTAAAAAAAAGGCAAAATATTTTTTCCGGGCGGCGAAAAATTTTGGCCCCGCGATAAAAAAATGTTTCGGCAAAAAATTGGCATTCCGCAGGGGAAAAAAAATGTTTCGGCAAAAATTGGCTCTCTAAAAAAAAGGTAAAATATTTTTTCGGCCTGGGAAAAATTTTGGTTCCGCAAAAAAAAAATGTTCCGCGGCGGCAAACTTTGGTTCCGCGGGCGGTAAAAATTTTTACCGACTTTCGAGAAAAACCGGATTTTTTTCATTATCGAGGTCGGTAATGAAAATCCATTACCGTCCAGCCCTGGTCTCAGGAGAGTGCCTAACTTAAATATAAAATTTCAATCTCCTAGCTCTTTTCGTTCTTGCAATATTTTGTTCACAGACAACAGACTAGGGTTTGGAAAAAACCGGAAAATTTTGAAAACCGGTTTTTCGGTGTTTTACAAAGCGGAAAACCGGTAAACCGGTTTTTTGTCAACATCTTAAATGATAACCGTTATTAATGAATATATCTATTGGGGACCCAGGCATTCTTATTTTAGCCATTTGGTATGAAAATCGGACTACCTGCGATCCGAACCCAAGAAAATTATTATTACTACTATTCCAATTCAGTGCCAGCTTGAGGATTTGTTTATATTCATAGAATACAAAAAAAATCCAAAAAATACATAAGCTTATATATTACTCCATACATTTCCTATGGAAGAAATCGTAACTTTGGGAATTAATAACTCAAAAAATTGTCACGGGCTTGGGGTAGTTGGTAGCATGCCTATCTTCTATACCGAACGTCGCGGGTTCGGGCCCCAGGCAGTCCGATGATTTTATTTAAGCCATTTGGATACCAAATGACTTAAATACGGTTATCGTAAAGTCTTATATGGCCTAGTTGCAGAAAAGACTGTGAATGTGTGTGTGACTGTGAGTGTGAATGAGAAAAAAGTGTGAATGTTTTTAACTCAAAAAATTGTAGAAATTCCTCGGGCCCCGGAGTATTTTTCCTGGAATTTCCATAATGACCTCTATAAGACTGCAAAATTTCGTCATTCCAACGGAAAGTTGGTCAAAACAGAGCAAGACCAGACGGACGGATAGACAGACGGACATTCCGCTATTATTATATATAGGTTATTTAAGGATTGGAAAATTCGGCATCTAGGGCCATTTAGACCCAATCCCTATTTATTTCAAATGATTGATAGCCAATTCAAATGAAATACATTTTTCTCGCTTGGGACGGGAAGCGAACCCGAAACCCCAAGCCACTAGAAGCTAATGTCTTCTCTCTGAGGCATGGGTCACGGGCTAATTGATTACTTGAATACAAGTATTACTGAAGAAAAAATTTAAAAAGAAAAACCGAATTCGGTTTTTCGGGAAAAACTCGGTTTCTCGGTTTTTGAAAATTAGCCAAAAAACCGGTATACCGGTTTCGGTTTCCACCGGTGTCCAAACCCTAAAACAGACACATAGACCAAGTCGCGAAAACCACTTTTTGGACTCAGGGGACCTCAAAAACGTGTATATCCATCAAATCTCGACATCGAATTTTGACATGAATCCGATACTTTCTCTCTATATATTAACATATATAGGTAAGAGAAAGAAAGAATTCTTAAAAAAAAAGCCCGGCTTGCTCTGCAGGATGTGTTCTGTGCAGAAAGCATAAAAACTCAATTTTGATCCCGGTGAAGAT
>JAKCPI010021107.1:0-15780 GCA_023213315.1 Euborellia annulipes
AATTAAATTAATAGAGTTGTTTATTTTAAGAAAAATATAAATTTGGTGTTACTGGCACACCCACCTCATTTTTTTTTAACATCGGTATATGAAAGTTGTGTTCTGTGCTTGTCACACCAGATTTTTTGTGTCGAAATCATCATCAGTACATTAGAATTCAAGATGTAAAATTTATGAGCATAGAAAATTATTTATATTTGCTACCATGGATACTATTACTTCTATTTTTCATACCTTAAATTTACAAAAAGTGTACTTCAACAATGTTGAAGTTTTCTTGAGGCCAAAATGAGGATATACATTTTAAAGCCTCATTTGAAGCGAGAGAAGCATTTTTATGAGGATCAGTTTTGGGTATTACGTAAGACTTCTAAAGAAGGAGAGTTCCCGATTTGCTTACTTTTTACTGACAAAACGTAGAAGGGACAAACTAGATGTAATATATCAACAAATTATCGGATTATTTTTTGTAAAAATTAAAAAATCACTTAATGAATGTATTGAAGTCTGATAAATCACATCAATCATATCATTTTTTTTTAATTGAATAAAACTTCCATTGATTTTTTAATGGGTTTTTAATATCAATCATCGAAAAAACAAGTAATTGTGCAAATGAAAATAAATTTTGGTTTTGATTAAAAAAAAAAAAAAAATGTAAAATGGGAAGTAATAATAATTTAAAATACTGTAAAGTTAATATACCCTTTAGGATAAAGGTAAAGTCCCACTGGCTGCAATGTGATACAAATATATATTCTACTTATGACAACTTTAATATTAAAATAAAATGAAAGATATAAATTTCCATATTGGCTGCCTATAAGAAAATCATCTTGATTCTATAAATCATCTGAATTTTTTTTTTATTTAGATTTTCCTCAAAAACTGTGCTGTTCGAAACAAAAATATTAAAGATGAGAGGAGGGTTTGAACCAAAGAAAGAGACAAAAAAAAACTATTCCATTTACCCTAAAAACAAATTGTAGGGCCTACCTACAAAAATATGTCAATACCTAGTAATTAATATTTTCAAAAGTGGATCTTATCAATAATTTTTCCCATTGAATAGGCCTTGTAATTTGTAAATTTTAAGAAGTCAGCATAAAAAGCGTTAATTTAACATTTAATGTTAAGAATTTAATCCTTTGATCTTTTCCTTTTATGAAATAAAAAGCTTACTCTATTTAAGATACAATAATTCCATAAGAAGAAAATATAGAATTTCGCAATAAGAAATATCATTTAGAAATTGGCAAAGTTAAACTTTTGTAAACTTCAAAGAAATATTTCTGTTTTCTAGATAAACGGTGTTGCGGGTTGCTTAGTAGCACGGCGTTGTTGATTTGTTGGATCAAAATAGCGAGAATAGTTTTCATCTTGGTATTTTAATAGATAATACTACAACTTACAAACAGACATAGTCTATGCTAGAAAGTGGGAGATTTCCTTTTATAAACTCCATGACAGGATCACCGAAGTTACATAAACAAGCCTACACACGGATAATCAAATAATCTAAGAAACACATTTTTCCTTGACTATTTCGACACGTAGATTGATTAAAAGCAATTTTCTTTAGAATTAAATATTTGTTTTGTGGCTGATTATCAAGACGATAAGTCAGTCAATTTTGTTGGCGGCTCGGTGTGTTGTATTTTATCATTGAAAATTACATTACGGAATGGTCGTATTTAAAGTAAAATAAGCTATAATTGATGTTTTGTAATTGTTTGAATGATAACGGCATGAAAGAAATGTGCTACGAGGTTGAAATTTTATATTTTTTTTTTTTTTTTTTGGAATGGGTGCATAAGGTCCGAAGACCTATAATGACCAATAGTCACATGCAGCCAGGAAGAAAATAAAAACAAAAGGAGAAGCATAAAGGGGAAACTCAACTGCGGGAACTGAGAAGATGCCTGTTGAGGTTAGACTTGAAAGTCTGAAGATTGTAGGTTTTGGGGAAGATAGACGCAGGGAGATTGCTGCTTGGGAAGGTTGAAAGCACACCAATTGAGCAAAAACATTTTAGGACAAAAGGTTTTGCGCAAAAGTAAAAGGTTTTGTTCAATGCCAACGCACACCGTTTGAGCAAAACGCTCAATGGCAAAACATTTTGTTCAATGATGTCGAATCATGTCCAATTGTGATTTGTCTTTTCGGTGTGGGTTGGCCCATAGAAAAGCATAGAAAAACAGTTTTAGACAAAAACGTTTTGTTTGAAAACGTATCATATCAATACATGTCGAAACGTAAAAATATAACTGTTATTTATAAATGCTGATTTTTTATATAGTATTAATAAATCAGTAATATTTATTAATTAGTTAATTTTTAATAATCAAAGGCATTTAGGCTCTTTCTTTTCTATTTTAAATAAAATTGAAAATTATAAAATTTACAATAGTTGTTTTTACTATAGTATTTTATAAGGAAATTATTATTATCTCATATACACTGTGCAAACATTACAATTACAGTCTCTCCAATAAACGGGGTGAGATGGTCTTTGCGATGTATAAACCCTTGGCTGTAATTGTTATGTTTGCAGAGTGTATATGAGGTAATAATAATTAAAATAAGTACGAGAAGTAAATCCAAAGTAAATACAAGACAAGAAGTTAGAAAAAAAATCTAGGATCTAGGGGGGGTGCATGTGCCCCGGGCGGCAGATATCAGGGGGGCGGCAATTAAAGAAAGATCTACTAAAAAAAAAAGGTAAAATTATATGAATTTTGTATAGAAAATTTTTAGGAGGGTGCGTCAAATTAAATTTTGCACCCCCTAAAAAATCTCCTAGTTTCGGCCCTGGCTTGTCACACCAAATTATTTGTGCCCACATATATTTAGTTATCAGATGTATTAGACTAGAATTCAAGATATAAAATTTATAAACATTGGAAAATATTTATATTTTGATACCGGTACCATTTCTCCAATCTTTCCTATGAAGTTCATGAGTAAAGTGTGGTTCAAAAGACTTCAAGAGCAAAATGAAAATATACATTTTAAAGAGAATCTAAAAAATAATTGATTTTTGAATTTTAATCAAAATCGTTGAAGCGAATTTTGAGAAAATCGAAAAAAACTGAAAAAGTACATCAGTAAAGTACTAGTACTTTTTAGCTGATTTTGATCAAAAGCTTATTTTCACGCCTCAGGTGGGTGCCTAACTTAAATATAAAATTTCAACCTCCTAGCTCAAATTCTTAAATTGAACAGAGACACACACACATACAGACAAACAGACAATTTTGCGAAAATCACTTTTTTGGACTCAGGGGACTTCAAAACTTGTACATCCATCAAAATCTTGATATCGAATTTTTGACATGACACTACTTTCTCTATATAAATATTCATATATAGGTAAGAGAAAGAAAAAATATTTTAGACCTATCAAAACAATAACATGATGATATTCTTATTTATCATCAGTTATAATAAAACAAACATAAAACGACAGGATTTAATAAAAAGATTCTTTGAGAATGAAATGAACTATTAACTTTTTTTTTAAACTCCGTGGAAATTTCACAAATTAATTGAATTAAAAAAAAAAAGTTCGAGCGACATGAGATGATTTATAATTCCCAAGTCTCTGTCTCAGTTCGCCTGCTGGTTTAGGAGAGAGAACTTCTCGATCGAATTATGAAATTTAATTTTAGAGAAGGCATTTCAACTTATTAGAAGTCAATTTAGTTTGTAAATCTAGCTATTTAACATCTTTAATAAAAGAAATGATTTTTGAAAAAAAAAGGAGAGAGGCAGAGAAGTAACAAGATTTGAATGAAGTTCGTGGAGAAGTGAATGAGAACTCACCAAAAAAAAGTAAAAAAAGCAAACTAGCGAATAAATTTTTACTTTTTCTTACTTATATTTGCAATGAATCGTGACAAATAAATGAGACTTTGATGAAAATACACGTTTTGAGGGTAACTGATTTAACAAAAGTTTACTATGTGTGAAATAGAAGGGACAGGATTGCGATAATTTTTTAATTAAATCTTTATATTGGATCGAATCCAGGATTTAAGATTTGAATTGAAATCCTCCTGACAAGAAAGATTGAGGATCTGAATTGAAATCTGAATTCTTTCTCAAAAAAAAAAAAAATCAAAATGCCATAGAAGTTTAATTCCTGAATTTAAAATCGTTAAAAAAATATTTAATTATTATTAGCGGAAACTGTTTCCTAACAAATGAATGCAATTTGATGAAAAAATTTGGTCCTAAAAAATTAAATAATTAAAATTAATTAAAAATTAAAAATTAATTTAAAATCTGAGGAGCCAGCCGATCCAGGATCTTTTCATTGGTTTGAAAGATGAGATAGAAATGGTTGCCATGTTATCAAAATATAAACATTTTCCTGGGATTAAGCCTAAATATAAAAATCAGGTGCGGTCAGTCACAGCAGATTTTTTAGAATCTATCTATCCATCTATCTCTTTTCTATCTTTCTTATATATATATATATATAAAAAAATGAAATGGGAAAAACCTATGTATGTACCTATATGTTCTATAGAAATCCAATTTTCAATGCCTTCGGCGGGCTTTGCGACTAGTGTAAATATAAAGTTTACGTTTATATATAGAATAATTCACTATAAGAAGGTTCAGAGTATTATTTACTTAATGCAAATTTTATAAGAAAGAAAATCTTTTTATTAAGAAAGAGTAAAGAAAAATCAATGATGAAAATAATTTATTTTCAAAGGAATATTTTTGGCTTCATTCTCTTTCTCTCTCTTTCTCTTTGCGCTGACCCTTTAGTTATAGTAATACTTAGTTGCGTTCCGGTGTTTGTTTTTAAATTACGACGGTCAGGGAATTTCCTTTATGACCCAAAGGGGTAAGATATAAACCAAGAGAAGAAAATTATTTAGAAATAAATCAATGTACTTAAAAAAATACTCTCCCTATAATATATTATTGGATAAATATATTTAAGAGCCGGTTGTTTCACTTCTAATTAACTAGCTATCGCTCGGAGAAGCTAGTTGATTATGACCTTCTAGTCTTTTCACATATAGTTAAGCTAATCATTGGATTAAATAAGAGCCTAAATTGTAGTTAACTAGTTAAGACCCAAAGTTCGGTATAAGGCTTAACTTAGGGGTGAAATTAAAACACAAGCCTTTGTTTTATTTATTTTTTTGGAAATTTTTAAATTTTTCTTAAGGTTGTTCGGATAGTACATCGTAAGTCATAATAGAATCTAAATTTTTTTTTAAATAAAATTAAAAATTTGAATGCCAAAATTCCTTATTATAATTTAGTCGTGACCTATCATAGTTTATAATTGGATTAAGTTAATAATTTAATTACCAAAAATAATATATGAATGGCTTTTGACTAGAGCAGTTTTTCACGTAATATAGAACTGGCAACATTGCATTCATCAACTATCTATTTTAAATCTTAAACGCCTTAAATTTTATTTTATTTAATATATTACAATGTTTAATGCAAATCAGTTTAAACACAATGGACGATTTGCGAGAAAAAATATTGTAAAATTGAAAAAAAAAATGTATCTGACATAGAGATAAGACACTTATGTTATGCGACGTTGCCAGGCTGGTCTGACTCTCGAGAATTCATTATTTTTAAATATTGGCGACTGTCATTTTGGAGAATTTTTTGACTTTCTTGTTAAAATATCTTTAAAAGCGGTCGGCAGAAACTTTTGATTTTATTTTTAACATATTCCTCGGAAGTGAATTAATAAAATGTAAGTTTTTTTGTTTTTGTATCAGATGCACAGATGCCTATATAATTCGATATGTGTGCGTTTCGTCGATATTCCCCATAGGCTACATGTTAAATTTCAATTTTTTAAAAATTAATTACACGATAACCCTGTGTCAGATCTGCTTCAAAATTTTATTTTATACGTATTTAATAGTGATTAATAACATATTAAAAAATTAGCTTTTAATCAAGGAAAGTGCTTTAATGTCCGAACAACCTTAATTAGCTTTAAATAATTATTTTAATTAATTTTTATTAAAGTGGAACTTTTATTTGATGGCCTCAAATTTTTTCGCTCTTCTATCAGTATGTCGCGTTACAAGCCGTGACGTCAAAGGCAGTCACGCTACAAACCATGACGTCACAAAAATTGGAAAATTGAAATTAGAAATATATGACGAATTTAAAAAAAATAATTGTGAGATCTAATTATTAAATTTTTAAATTGATAAAATATAATTTTTTAAATGATTCAAATCTTCAATTACTAAATCAGGGCCGAATCTAGGGGGGGCAGTGTGTCCCGGGCGGCAGATATCAGGGGGCGGCAATTAGAGAAAGATTTACTAAAAAAAAAAAAGGTAAAATGATATGAATTTTGTGTAGAAAATTTTAAGGAGGGGGGCGGCAAATTAAATTTTGTCCCCCCTAAAAATCTTCTAGTTCCGGCCCTGTACTAAATAAATATTGTTCTAAATTTTTAATATGCTTCTATTGATTTCCCATTATCATTCTCATTTTCCAATTATTAAGTTGAGATTAAAAACGCGATTTTAATGCCCTTAATTGAATAATTTTCTGAAAATTCTCAGTTAAACGATTACGATACGAAAAAAAAAAGTTTCACTTGCATCGTGGTTTCATAAAACCACACAATGATTTTTCATTTTTAATAATTTTTATAAATAATGTCTTTATTAGTTGCTAACTTCATAAATCCCTCAGATAGCTAATTATATGTGAAAAAATTTATAACTCAAAGGTTAACCGTGTTTTTGTTTAACATATCGGTGATTTGCTATCAGTTGAATAAGTTTGCTAGTTGGTTAAAAGTGAAGCAATCGCTCCTAAGAGAACCAAGTCATAGTCAAGTAGCTTATAGGAGGTAACTACATGTATATCTGAATAAATCGACCCTAAGAGTATTGTTGTCTATTTAATAATTCACAACTCCTAAAGGTATGTGATTAATTGTGGTATATTAGGAATATAAAACAGACCCATCAAAAAGAGTGCATTAAAAACGTGTTAAAAAAATAAATAAAAAAATTCCAATTAAAATGAAGTCATAACATTCACACGAGTTCTTTCTTGACAAGATTTTTTTTGACTTTTGACACTACAGCGAAGTGAAATGTTGGCGGGAATGAAATGAACCAAAAATATAAAAACTCAATTTGCTCACAAGATGACATCAACTTGGCTTGGCTCTCGAGACGCCATTCTAAGCAAGGAGAAAAAGCCGCCTTAGAATTATTATATATAACGAGATATCGGAGATTTCATAATAGTGCGGATTTTTTTGACAAGAAGAATATCATAGATAGCTAGTAAATAAAAAAATCTGGTGTGACTGGCGCACAGCACACAACTTTCTCTTACCCTTCGGTAAGAGAAAGTTGCGCACTGTGCTGGTCACACCAGATTTTTTGTGTCGAGATATATTTAGTTTCCGATAGCACCTTAGTTTCAAACTTGCATTTTAAATGTTGACTGCTTCAAATAAACTATGGTTATTTTTCAAAATTTTAATCTCATATTTGGACATTTTATACACAATATAGAATCGTAAATAAATACAAAATTTCATAAGAATTGGAAAAAAAAATTTTAAATGCCTAAAAAGTTCCAAAGGGGACCCCCTTTTGAATCGAAATTAACATACAAATTCCTATAGGAAATTAACATTAGGCCTATGAGAGAAGGCGGAGAGACAGGCGATAATGTTTGCAAGTGAGAGAGAGAGAGATATATGTTTTCTCCTAAGCAATTAAAGACACAAATAAAATAAAAATAAATGGGAATTTAAATAATAATTGATTTTTAATCTAATAAAAAGAAAAAGATTTAAATTCCGTTACCATGGCAACCATTTCTATCTTTCCTATGAAGAACAAGAGTAAAGTGGTCTTCAGAAGATTTCAACGGCAAAATGAGAATATACATTTTAAAGAGCATCTAAAAAATAATTGATTTTTGAATTTTAAAAAAAAAAATCCTTGGAGGGAATTTTGAGAAAATCGAAAAAAACTGAAAAAGTACATCAGTAAAGTACTAGTACTTTTTGGCCGATTTTGTTCAAAAGCTTATTTTGAGCGTGTGGGAAGGTACCTAAGTTAAATATAAAATTTCAATCCGGTAGCTCAATTCCTTCATGCTAAAAATCTGTCCACACATACAGCACACACACACACACACACACACAGACCAATTTGCGGGACCCACTTTTTTGGACTCAGGGGACCTCAAAACATGTATATCCATCAAAATCTCGACATCGAATTTTTGACATGATCGCAATACTTTCTCTCCTATATATTTCATATATAGGCTAAGAGAAAGTAAAAAATTGATGACATGATTGTCAATGTAGTGTATTTATGTAGAAGGAATATATTTTAATAAAAAAAAAGAATATACCTAACTACTGTTTCTTAGAACAGAGGTAGAGCTCTTTCCTGATATCTAAGGATCAATAACATGCTAAATTATGGGCTATCAACTTTAAATTTAAAAATCTGGCGCAACCGGCACAACTTTCTTTTACGAATAGGTAAGATAAAGTTGGGTACTGTGCATGTCACACTAGATTTTTTGTTTCGACATATATTTAATTTCCGCCGATATATTAGAATTCAAGATGTAAAATTTATAAGTATGGGAAAATATTTATATTTTGTTATCATGGCAACCATTTCTCCTATCTTTCCTATGAAGTACAAGAGTAAAGTGTTCTTCAGAAGATTTCAATGGCAAAATGAGAATATACATTTTGAAGAGCATCTAAAAACTAATTGATTTTTGAATTTTAATCAAAATCAATGGAGCAAATTTTGAGAAAATCGAAAAAAAAACTGAAAAAGTACATCAGTAAAGTACTAGTACTTTTTGGCCGATTTTGATTAAAAGATTATTTTCACGCCCTATGGGGGTGTCTAACTTAAATATAAAATTTCAACCTCCTAGCTCAATTTCTTCATGTTTTAAATTGAACCCAGACAGACCATGTCGCGAAAACCACTTTTTTGAATTCAGGGGACCTCAAAACGTGAAGATCCATCAAAATCTCGACATCGAATTTTTGACATATACATATAGGTAAGAGAAAGTAAAAATAAATTTAATATCAATGAGTTATACTTAAATTTTCAGTAAAATATTAATAGATATTATTTAGATTAGATATTAATTAGATAAAGTGTTTAAATAAAAAATATGAATTATTCGAAATTATTATTATTATTATTATTTTTTTTTTTTTTTTTTGAAGATTGGAAAAAAATTGGAAACTTCTTCTGTTATATATTATCCGAGGCTTGAAAAGTGCTAACGGGTATCCCTAAGGAAAACGATCGGAAGGAACACGAGATGTGAAAATAACATTAGTGGGATCGTCCGGATTAAAGGGATAGAAGCTAAGAAAAAGAAGAAAAAAATTTGAAGGGGAGTAAGGGGAATATAAATAGTCTATATTTAAATATCTGATTTATATTTGGTATCCAAATGGCTTAAATAAAATCATCGAATTGCCTGGGATCCGAATCCTATATTAAAATTAAAGATGTAAAATCTCTAAACATGGGAAAATATTTATATTCTGTTACCATGGCAACCATTTCTCCTATCTTTCCTATGAAGTACAAGAGTAAAGTGTGTTTCAAAAGATTTCAAGGACAAAATGAAAATATACATTTTAAAGAGAATCTAAAATAATAATTGATATATGAATTTTAATCAAAATCGATTTTGAGAAAATTAAAAAAAAAAAGTACATCAGTACTGTATTAGTATTTTTTGGCCGATTTAGTTCAAAAGCTTCGAGTTACGTCCCATGGGGGTGCCTAACTTAAATATAAAATTTCAACCTCCTAGCTCTTTTTGTTCTTGGGATATTTTGTTCACAGACACACACAGAGAGACCCCCTGTTGCGAAAACCTCTTTTTTTGGACTCAGGGAACCTCGAAACATGTATTTCCATCAAAAGCTCGACATATTGAATTTTTGACTTGAAACCAATACTTTCTCTCTATTTTATAATTCTCTCTATTTTTATATTACATATATAGGTAAGATAAAGTAAGAAAATGAAAATAAATAAACTTGCTAATACGGAATATTTTTAAAGAAATTTGTTTTTAATTTATCTAAATTTTTATAGATACTTTTTCTTTACGTTCCAACTCAAACGCGGACCGAATGAAGTTGGAAATATCAACAGTTATTGACCGGTTTGGATATTCCAAGGGAGAAAATTTTTTTTTAAGCGTAGACCCCAGGATAGCTATATTCTATTTTGGTCCCGTCCCGGGTTGTTTCATTCGGGGTGGGAGGCCCCGAAAACCGCCACTAATTTAGAGCATCCCTCATTCTAGAAATAGGAATTTAAGTTACTTAATAAAAATATCCTACGCACATTTATACTGTATATCTTAATTATTTTTAATATTTCAACTAATTCTAATACTCTACCAATAAGCCCGCGGCCCACGGGTTGGGACCCGCTGCTCTAGAGGGGTAGTATTTTTACTTTCTCTTACCTATGTATATATGTAATATATATATAGAGAGAAAGCATTGGATTCATGTCAAAAATTCGATGTCGAGATTTTGATGGATCTTCACGTTTTGAGGTCCCCTGAATCCAAAAAAGTGGTTTTCGCGACATGGTCTGTCTGTGGGTGGGTGGGTGTGTGGGTGTGTGTGTGTGTGTGTGTGTTCAATTTTAAGCATGAAGGAATTGAGCTATGAGGTTGAAATTTTATATTTAAGTTAAACACCCCCCGGGACCGGAAAAATAAGCTTTTAATCAAAATCGGCCAAAGAGTACTAGTACTTTACTGATGTACTTTTTCAGTTTTTTTCGATTTTCTCAAAATTTGCTCCAACGATTTTTTTTTAAATTCAAAAATCAATTATTTTTTAGATGCTCTTTAAAATGTATATTCTCATTTTGCGATTGAAATCTTCTGAAGACCACTTTACTCTTGTATTTCATAGGGAAGGATAGGAGAAATGGTTGCCATGGTAACAAAATATAAATATTTTCCCATACTTATAAATTTCACATCTGAATTCATATGTTCCGTACTGTCGGGAACTAAATATATGTCGACACGAAAAATCTGGTGTGACAAGCACAGTACACAACTTTCGATTACCGAAGGTAAGAGAAAGTTGTGTGCTGTGCGCCAGTCACACCAGATTTTTTTATTTAAAGTGTTTTTATGGCCCCTCGCTATATCATATTAAAATCTATACGGTTAATAAATTGGAGTACTACTTTAGTAATCTCGACGAACGAATCTCAAATGAAAATAATTCTTTGCCAAATATCGGATTCTTTTTTTTCCAGACGATGATGATAACCATCATAAAAAATGTAAATAAATTTGAATAAATAAATATGGAATAAAAATTTCAATTCCCCTTTTGTTTTTATTATAGATAAATATTGTATAAACTTATCAAAGGTGCGGAGAGAAAAATTAATATTATAATAAAAAAAAAAAAAAAAAAATGAATGAAAGCAAATTTAAATCTAAGTTTTATCTCTGTTTATGTAAATTTTCTTAAACGATTTTTTTTTTTTTACGCCATTAATTTTTTTTTATTTCATAAAAATCGGGAAAATTTTAAGTTTATTTTTAAAAGAGAAGATTCTAATTATAATATTATAATTGAAAAAAAAATTTTAAAAAAACTAGTATGTAAGAACGCATTCAACAAAACAGAGGACTTAATTCTTCAGATATTTAATTTGAAAAAGTATTCATATAATTAATATTTATTAAATCAAATTGCCGAAAAAGACCAGGAGCCGAACTAGGTTTATTGGGAATCTAGGATATATCTTGTTGCAATTCTAATTTCTAGACTAAAAATGTGGTGTGGCAAGCACAGAACACAACTTTCGATTACCGAAGGTAAGAGAAAGTTGTGTCCTGTGCTTGCCACACCAGATTTTTTGTGTCGACATATATTTAATTTCCGACAGTACGGTATATTCGAATTTCAAGATGTGAAATTTCTAACAAGTATGGAAAATATTTATATTTTGTTACCATGGCAACCATTTCTCTTATCTTTTCTATAGAGTACAAGAGTAAAGTGGTCTTCATAAGATTTCAATGACAAAATGAGAATATACATTTTAAAGAGAATCTAAAAAATAATTGATTTTTTAATTTAAAAAAAAAATCGTTGGAGCGAATTTTGAGAAAATCGAAAATAACTGAAAAAGTGCATCAGTGAAGTACTAGTACTCTTTGGCCGATTTTGATCAAAAATATAAAATTTCAACTCCTTAGCTCTTTTCGTTCTTGAGATATTTTGTTCACAGACAGACAAACAGACAGACCATGTCTCGATATAGAAGAGAAAGTAAAAAATAGGATTTACCCCCCTCCCCCTTATTTACTTAAATTATACTAATAAACCGAAATCGATAGAGAGATTATAAATAAATTGATTTTTTTTTGTATTAATTCATCTCTGTCAATATAATTTCTTACTTATTAATGACGGATTGATCCGAAATCACTTACTAGTCTTTTAATATAATTCTAAATCAAAATGAGATTCGTAATCTGTGTGAAATTTTACGTCAACAACTGGAAAGAGAACCGGAATTTATGAATTAGAATGAAAATTTTTAGGCAGATAGAAATACAAATATTAAATATCATAACTATAATTAGGTTTGAATACTAAATTGACAAAATATCATTTGTTCAAAATATTAATTGATATGATGTTTAAATAAATCATGTGATTTCACTTATTTTATTTTGATAAAAATCCTATTAAAATAATAATTATTTATTAATTCCTTCAGCTCAATTGTTTATTTTGTTTTATTCATTCAATATTGAATAACCTCTCAAATGTAAAAACAATTTTGCTTTTTAATATAAGAGAAAAGAAAAAGAAAGAAACGACAAGAAGAATTGAACTTCAAAATTTCATATAAAAATAGCATTTTAACTGGACTCCCCTTTATATTGAAAACTTGCTAATTTTTTGAAAACTTTTTTTTTACTTAAAAAGTTTATAAATTAAATATTCAAAGTTCACTCTCTCTTGAGAGGCCTAAACTTTTAGGAGTGTCCAAAAACTTTTGATACTGATATTAGCTGTTAGTCAAATATTCATAGTAAAACTCATTATTGTCATATTAATATTTCCTTCTGTTTTATGGCTGAAATTATAATTTCAGCGGGGAAATGGGGGTTAAACCCTAAAATTTGTTTTAGCCCCCCCCTCCACCCTCTTTTACTAATTAATATAGCTAGTTTATTAAGCATAAATTTAAAAAGAAATAATTAAACTAAACGAAAAGTTTTTATTATTTTAAATTGTTATTTGTATGAAAATGAAAATTTGATATGGATCTTTTTAATCAAGTTTTAAATTGAATTCGAGTGTTTAAATCACTTGAATGATTTGTCAAGTTAATATGATAAGAAAGTAAAATGGCCAATTATCTCTTCAATTGGCGAATTTGCTTTGTGAATTTATAAATCTTTCAATTTTTTCGCGACTTTTTTTTTTACAAATAAGTAATCATCATTTAATATCAGCACCCTTTCAGGGATTTAGGGACCCGACTATTTTTCCATGACTTTCTTCTCTAAAGGGTGCAAAATTTTATTTCGAAATTCCCAAGGGAAGTTGGTCAAACTGAGAGTGACAGACGGACAGAAAGGCTCCGCAATTATATCCAGATGAATGAGTTTTTAGGGCTGCCCACCTCGGAGGGCTTCCCGCCTAGCCAGTGGGGACTTCGGTATTTGTTTACATTCATAGAATACATAAATGTTTTTTCATACATTTCCTATGGAAGAAATCTTCAAAAATTAATAGGAATTTCGGGATGAAAATAATTTTCCTGCAATCCCTAGAAGGTCTTTTTAACCATATAAAATTTGGTTTGAAAATTCTAACGAGAAGTTGTCCGAATAGAGCGTGGCAGACGGACATTAGTGAATTATATATTCAATTCAGACGATGAAGAAAAAATCACCATTAATGTGCGCGAGTTTTTAAGAAAATAAAAAGAAATCAATCTCATTAAAAGGGCAAGTTTATTGATGAGTGTTGTAGTCAGAAATTACATAAAAAGTAGAGGTGATTCAAAGCATCGACTCCCTTAAAAGTCAAGTGAAAAGGTTAGTTTTCTCATTACAAAAGAAAAAAAATATACTGATAAATAAGCAAACAGACAGAGGAAAGAGATCTAACTAATGCAGTTTAAATCCTCAATAATGATGTCAATGTCAATGGTGAAAAGTACCTTATCATCAAGTTTATCAAGATAATTCAAAATGTTCATTGAAATGGAAATATGATATTTATATGCAACAATAGGGGCATTTAGTAATTTTGTTTACATAAAGCCTGAAAAATATTCAGAATATATTCAGGTCTATACTCTAGAATTTAAAATAAACAAATGGGTGTTAAAAGTAATCAGCGTTAAAAAAATGCTATTCAAAATCACTTCCTTGCCACAAATAGCTATTCTGTAAACAAAAACTTTAAAGCCAAAGCGTTAACAATTAGTAAATAGTGTTAAAAATTAATCTATGTCTAGGGGGTGCCTTTAATATTTTTAACGTCTTGTTTAAAATAAAAATGGCGTCCTTAGCCTAAAAAGTTTTCATTTTGTATTGATATTGTTTTACTTTGTTTTTAACATTCTATTTATATTGCTTTTATATTGTTTTGATATTGTATTTTGAGATTTTGTTTTGATTATTGAATTTGCATATGCTGATTTTTATATTTTTACTGTATATCTTTTGTAAACTCTTAGCCCAATGGCCACCGGCAAAATAAATAAAAAAAAAAACCTAAAAAGTAAGGTTATCATTTTGATAGTTTTGAAATAAAAGCAACATGTTAACGTCGCTGTTAAAACTTTGTTTAGGGAATAGCATTTTTAAAGCGGGTTGTTTTTACATTACTTTTTAAGATCCATTTGTTTATTTTAAATTTTAACGTCTGTTTTTAGAGAATAGACCTAATTGGCTGCCAAAATTCCAAATACAAAATTGTTAACAATAAGTAATATTAATATTAGTTGACATTTATGTTGTCATTTATAATGAAGTGATACATGCACCAGGTTAAATAAAGCTCTGAGAATAAGACGTTTCGGTTTAAATTGATTGAGACATCCTCAGTTATTGGAAATTCTATATACATATGTATATTGTAAAATAAACATGTGATCGAACTAGGATTTGTCAATAATAAGTATTTGTTTTATGAATCCAAACTTGACAATAATTACAACTACCCTACGATCTCAACTAAATATTGAATAATATATTTAATAATAATCTTAAATTATTTAAAAAAAATGTGATTAATAAAATTTAAAAACAAAAGCGGAAGAAGAAAAGCTTATAATATGCGAGAGAATTTAATATGATTGGACAATACGATATTAAGAAGGTAAAGGAAGTAACAAACTGATACGATTGTGAATTAGCAAGTGAAATTAATAGTTAACAACAGCCTTTTGTTTACTGTCAACAAAATATTTTAACCACGTGAGATAAGGACAGCTCTTTTACTATGTCCACAGCACTTAAGGCAAAAGATAGGTGAACATCCGGGTTTAGGGAATTAAAAAGATACGTTAGGCACACAAACTCTTTCCCTATATTGAGGTACCGTATAAGGATAGGAATTTGATGTTTCCCCCGGATGTTACGATGCGCACGACACGATCGAAGCCGACTGACTGCCGGCGAAGTAAGAGAGAAAGCATGAGCAAAAGGGAACGAAAG
>JAKCPI010021109.1:0-12644 GCA_023213315.1 Euborellia annulipes
TTTAGGGTTTAACCCCCATTTCCCCCGCTGAAATTATAATTTCAGCCATAAAGCAGAAAGGAAATATTAATATGACAATAATGAGTTTTACTATGAATATTTGACTAACAGCTAATATCAGTATCTCAAAAGTTTTTGGACACTCCTAAAAGTTTAGGCCTCTCCGAAAGTGAACTTTGAATATTTAATTTATAAACTTTTTAAGTGGAAAAAGTTTTCAAAAATTAACGATTTTTCAATATAAAGGGGAGTCCAGTTAAAAATGGTATTTTTATATGAAATTTTGAGAGTTCAATTCTTCTTGTCGTTTCTTTCTTTTTCTTTTCTCTTATATTAAAAAGCAAAATTGTTTTTACATTTGAGAGGTTATTCAATATTGAATGAATAAAACAAAATAAACAATTGAGCTGAAGGAATTAATAAATAATTATTATTTTTAATAGGATTTTTATCAAATAAAATAAGTGAAATCACATGATTTATTTTAAACATTTGATTTCATATCATATCAATTAATATTTTGAACAAATGATATTTTGTCAATTTAGTATTCAAACCTAATTATAGTTATGATATTTAATATTTGTATTTATCTGCCTAAAAATTTTCATTCTAATTCATAAATTCCGGTTCTCTTTCCAGTTGTTGACGTAAAATTTCACACAGATTAAGAATCTGTCATTTTGATTTAGAATTATATTAAAAGACTAGTAAGTGATTTCGGATCAATCCGTCATTAATAAGTAAGAAATTATATTGACGGAGATGAATTAATACAAAAAAATCAATTTATTTATAATCTCTCTATCGATTTCGGTTTATTAGTATAATATAAGTAAATAAGGGGGGGGGGGGGTAAATCCTTTACTTTCTTCTTCTATATCGAGACATGGTCTGTCTGTTTGTCTGTCTGTGAACAAAATATCTCAAGAACGAAAAGAGCTAGGAAGTTGAAATTTTATATTTCAGTTAGGCACCCCCATGGGACGTGACACAAAGCTTTTGATCAAAATCGGCCAAAGAGTACTAGTACTTCACTGATGCACTTTTTCAGTTTTTTTCGATTTTCTCTAAATTCGCTCCAACGATTTTTTTTTTTAATTCAAAAATCAATTATTTTTTAGATTCTCTTTAAAATGTATATTCTCATTTTGTCATTGAAATCTTCTGAAGACCACTTTACTCTTGTACGTCATATGAAAGATAGAAGATATGGTTGCCATGGTAACAAAATATAAATATTTTCCCATACTTATAAAATTTACATCTTGAAATTCGAATGTACCGTACTGTCGGATACTAAATATATGTCGACACAAAAATCTGGTGTGACAGGCACAGAACACAACTTTCGATTACCGGAGGTAAGAGAAAGTTGTTTTCTGTGCGCCAGTCACACCAGATTTTTTTAGTCTAGAAATTAGATTGAATTGCAACAAGAAATATCCTAGATTCCCAATAAACCTAGTTCGGCTCCCGATCTTTTTCGGCAATTTGATTTAATAAATATTAATTATATGAATACTTTTTCAAATTAAATATCTGAAGAATTAAGTCCTCTGTTTTGTTGAATGCGTTCTTACATACTAGTTTTTTAAAATTTTTTTCAATTATAATATTATAATTAGAATCTTCTCTATTAAAAATAAACTTAAAATTTTCCCGATTTTTTATGAAATAAAAAAAAATTTAATGGCGTAAAAAAAAAAAAAATCGTTTAAGAAAATTTACATAAACAGAGATAAAACTTAGATTTAAATTTGCTTTCATTCATTTTTTTTTTTTTTTTATTATAATATTAATTTTTCTCTCCGCACCTTTGATAAGTTTATACAATATTTATCTATAATAAAAACAAAAGGGGAATTGAAATTTTATTCTATATTTATTTATTCAAATTTATTTACATTTTTTATGATGGTTATCATCATCGTCTGGAAAAAAAAGAATCCGATATTTGGCAAAGAATTATTTTCATTTGAGATTCGTTCGTCGAGATTATAAAGTAGTACTCCAATTTATTAACCGTATAGATTTTAATATGATATAGCGAGGGGCCATAAAAACACTTTAAATAAAAAAATACTACCCCTCTAGAGCAGCGAGTCCCAACCAGTGGGCCGCGGGCTTATTGGTAGAGTATTAGAATTATTAAAAATAATTAAATCTATTGATATACAGTATAAATGTGCGTAGGATATTATTATTAAGTAACTTAAAATCCTATTTCTAGATTGAGGGATGCTCTAAATTAGTGGCGATTTTCGGGGCCTCCCACCCCGAATGAAACAACCCGGGACGGGACCAAAATAGAATATAGCTATCCTGGGGTCTACGCTTAAAAAAAAAATTTTCTCCCTTGGAATATCCAAACCGGTCAATAACTGTTGATATTTCCAACTTCATTCGGTCTACGTTTGAGTTGGGACGTAAAGAAAAAGTAGCTATAAAAATGTAGATAAAATTAAAAACAAATTTCTTTAAAAATATTCCGTATTAGCAAGTTTATTTATTTTCATTTTTTTACTTTCTCTTACCTATATATTGAATATAAAAATAGAGAGAAAGTATTGGTTTCAAGTCAAAAATTCAATATGTCGAGCTTTTGATGGAAATACATGTTTCGAGGTCCCCTGAGTCCAAAAAAGAGGTTTTCGCAACAGGGGGTCTCTCTGTGTGTGTCTGTGAACAAAATATCTCAAGAACGAAAAGAGCTAGGAGGTTGAAATTTTATATTTAAGTTAGGCACCCCCATGGGACGTAACTCCAAGCTTTTGAACTAAATCGGCCAAAAAATACTAATACAGTACTGATGTACTTTTTTTTTTTTTAATTTTCTCAAAATCGATTTTGATTAAAATTCATATATCAATTATTATTTTAGATTCTCTTTAAAATGTATATTTTCATTTTGTCCTTGAAATCTTTTGAAACACACTTTACTCTTGTACTTCATAGGAAAGATAGGAGAAATGGTTGCCATGGTAACAGAATATAAATATTTTCCCATGTTTAGAGATTTTACATCTTTAATTTTAATATAGGATTCGGATCCCAGGCAATTCGATGATTTTATTTAAGCCATTTGGATACCAAATATAAATCAGATATTTAAATATAGACTATTTATATTCCCCTAACTCCCCCTTCAAATTTTTTTCTTCTTTTTCTTAGCTTCTATCCCTTTAATCCGGACGATCCCACTAATGTTATTTTCACATCTCGTGTTCCTTCCGATCGTTTTCCTTAGGGATACCCGTTAGCACTTTTCAAGCCTCGGATAATATATAACAGAAGAAGTTTCCAATTTTTTTTCCAATCTTCAAAAAAAAAAAAAAAAATAATAATAATAATAATAATAATTTCGAATAATTCATATTTTTTATTTAAACACTTTATCTAATCTAAATAATATCTATATCTAATCTAAATAATATCTATTAATATTTTACTGAAAATTTAAGTATAACTCATTGATATTAAATTTATTTTTACTTTCTCTTACCTATATGTATATGTCAAAAATTCGATGTCGAGATTTTGATGGATCTTCACGTTTTGAGGTCCCCTGAATCCAAAAAAGTGGTTTTCGCGACATGGTCTGTCTGGGTTCAATTTAAAACATGAAGAAATTGAGCTAGGAGGTTGAAATTTTATATTTAAGTTAGACACCCACCTAGGGCGTGAAAATAATCTTTTAATCAAAATCGGCCAAAAAGTACTAGTACTTTACTGATGTACTTTTTCAGTTTTTTTTCGATTTTCTCAAAATTTGCTCCAAAGATTTTGATTAAAATTCAAAAATCAATTAGTTTTTAGATGCTCTTCAAAATGTATATTCTCATTTTGCCATTGAAATCTTCTGAAGAACACTTTACTCTTGTACTTCATAGGAAGAATACGACAAATGGTTGCCATGATAACAAAATATAAATATTTTCCCATACTTATAAATTTTACATCTTGAATTCTAATATATCGGCGGAAATTAAATATATGTCGAAACAAAAAATCTAGTGTGACATGCACAGTACCCAACTTTATCTTACCTATTCGTAAAAGAAAGTTGTGCCAGTTGCGCCAGATTTTTAAATTTAAAGTTGATAGCCCATAATTTAGCATGTTATTGATCCTTAGATATCAGGAAAGAGCTCTACCTCTGTTCTAAGAAACAGTAGTTAGGTATATTCTTTTTTTTAACCAATGAAGTACGTGGCTGTTGATTTATGCACAAGGAAGGAAGCAGGTGCAGCCAAAATTAAAGCCTCCGATTTTGTTACAATTAATGAGACGTTTCGAGAAAACTTTATTTCCTCATCATCAGTCTTTCCTACACAAGAAATACATAATATTACACATTAATATAGAATAGATAGAAAAATTTTTTTAAACAATATAAGATAACACTTACAAATTGTATTTGTCCCGGAGTTGTTAAAAGGGCACAATACATTTATTATGTATTTTCTTTATGGGTGTGTTATTCATTGACTTGTTCAGTGAGAATGTTAAAAATTGTAAAAGCGTCTCGATTATAAATATATTTCTTTCAATATTTCTTAAAATATTTCTATAATTAAAAATTTAATCTTAAAATCTGGTCAATGTTATTTAAATTAAAACGAAATGTTGAAAGAAGAAATCTTTTTCATCATATATGCCGCTCAACCCTTCACAATCCGTATGAAAGTTAATTGCCCGGTCACCAAATAATTTGATGTAGCACTTTTCTGATGTTGTTCTTTTGTTGTAATTAGGCTCAAACGACAGTATTTCCACATTATCTAAATCGAATGTGTGGCCATTATCAACGCAATGTATGCTCAGAGCGGTAGACCTCTTGCCCTTTCTCACACTGTAATCATGTTCATACAAGCGTATAGATAGTTTTCTGCCCGTTTGGCCAACATATACTGATCCGGGTGGGGGGCAGTCCTTACACTTTAGCACGTACACAACACTATGTCTATTTTTGACTGTTATACGGTCTTTATTATTATATAAGTGTCTGAGATTATTTTGACACTTTGGGGCTAATCTTATGTTGTATTTTTTAAGGAGAGCATTTAACTTTTCAGTGACCACTGGAACATATGGAATTGAAAAATACATCGGCGTACTTACAGTGGTGTCTGGGAGATGGTTATGGGATAAATTTAATTTACTGGAGAATTTCGATATCATACTATTTATAAAATAAAGGAGGGTAAGCGTTTTCTTTCGCCATTACTTTGAATAGGGCTAAATTTTTATCTCTAAATTGATCATCACCTAAATGATGATGAGGAAATAAAGTTTTCTCGAAACGTCTCATTAATTGTAACAAAATCGGAGGCTTTAATTTTGGCTGCACCTGCTTCCTTCCTTGTGTATTCTTTTTTTTATTAAAATATATTCCTTCTACATAAATACACTATATTGACAATCATGTCATCAATTTTTTTTTTATTTACTAGCTATCTATGATATTTTAAACATCTTCTTGTCAAAAAAATCCGCACTATTATGAAATCTCCGATATCTCGTTATATATAATAATTCTAAGGCGGCTTTTTCTCCTTGCTTAGAATGGCGTCTCGAGAGCCAAGCCAAGTTGATGTCATCTTGTGAGCAAATTGAGTTTTTATATTTTTGGTTCATTTCATTCCCGCCAACATTTCACTTCGCTGTAGTGTCAAAAGTCAAAAAAAAATCTTGTCAAGAAAGAACTCGCGTGAATGTTATGACTTCATTTTAATTGGAATTTTTTTTATTTATTTTTTTAACACGTTTTTAATGCACTCTTTTTGATAGGTCTGTTTTATATTCCTAATATACCACAATTAATCACACATCTTTAGGAGTTGTGAATTATTAAATAGACAACAATACTCTTAAGGTCGATTTATTCAGATATAGTTACCTTCTATAAGCTACTTGACTATGACTTGGTTCTCTTAGCAGCGATTGCTTCACTTTTAACCAACTAGCAAACTTATTCAACTGATAGCAAATCACCGATATGTTAAACAAAAACACGCTTAACCTTTGAGTTATAAATTTTTACTTTCTCGTACCCTATATATGAAATATATAGGAGAGAAAGTATTGCGATCATGTCAAAAATTCGATGTCGAGATTTTGATGGATATACATGTTTTGAGGTCCCCTGAGTCCAAAAAAGTGGGTCCCGCAAATTGGTCTGTGTGTGTGTCTGTGTGTCTGTGTGTGTGTAACGATTTTTAGCATGAAGGAGTTGAGCTACCGGATTGAAATTTTATATTTAACTTAGGTACCTTTGAAGAATCTCAAAATAAGCTTTTGAACAAAATCGGCCAAAAAGTACTAGTACTTTACTGATGTACTTTTTCAGTTTTTTTCGATTTTCTCAAAATTCCCTCCAAGGATTTTTTTTAAAATTCATAAATGAACTATTTTTTAGATGCTCTTTAAAATGTATATTCTCATTTTGCCGTTGAAATCTTCTGAAGACCACTTTACTCTTGTTCTTCATAGGAAAGATAGAAATGGTTGCCATGGTAACGGAATTTAAATCTTTTTCTTTTTATTAGATTAAAAATCAATTATTATTTAAATTCCCATTTTTTTACTTTCTCTTACCTATGTATATATGTAATATATATATAGAGAGAAAGTATTGGATTCATGTCAAAAATTCGATGTCGAGATTTTGATGGATCTTTACGTTTTGAGGTCCGCTGAATCCAAAAAAGTGGTTTTCGCGACATGGTCTGTCTGTGTGTGTGTGTGTGTGTGTGTGTGTGTATGTGGGTGTGTGTGTGTGTGTTCAATTTTAAGCATGAAGGAATTGAGCTACGAGGTTGAAATTTTATATTTAAGTTAAACACCTCCCGGGACCGGAAAAATAAGCTTTTAATCAAAATCGGCCAAAGAGTACTAGTACTTTACTGATGTACTTTTTCAGTTTTTTCGATTTTCTCAAAATTCGCTCTAACGATTTTGATTAAAATTCAAAAATCAATTATTTTTTAGATGCTCTTTCAAATGTATATTCTCGTTTTGCCCTCAAAATTGTTTGAAGCACACTTTATTCTTGTGCTTCATAGAGAAGATAGGAGAAATGGTTGCCATGGTAACAAAATATAAATATTTTCCCATACTTATAAATTTTACATCTGAATTCAAATATTCCCTACTGCCGGGAACTAAATACATGTCGACACAAAAAATCTGGTGTGACAAGCACAGTACACAACTTTCGATTACCGAAGGTAAGAGAAAGTTGTGTGCTGTGCGCCAGTCACACCAGATTTTTTTTATTTATTCAGGTTTTTTTACTTTCTCTTACCTATGTATATATGTAATATATATATAGAGAGAAAGTATTGGATTCATGTCAAAAATTCGATGTCGAGATTTTGATGGATCTTTACGTTTTGAGGTCCCCTGACTCCAAAAAAGTGATTTTCGCGACATGCGTCTGTGTGTGTGTGTGTGTGTGTGTGTTCAATTTTAAGCATGAAGGAATTGAGCTAGGAGGTTGAAATTTTATATTTAAGTTAGGCAGCCCCCGGGACCGGAAAAATAAGCTTTTAATCAAAATCGGCCAAAGAGTACTAGTACTTTACTGATGTACTTTTTCAGTTTTTTTCGATTTTCTCAAAATTCGCTCTAACGATTTTGATTAAAATTCAAAAATCAATTATTTTTTAGATGCTCTTTCAAATGTATATTCTCGTTTTGCTCTCAAAATTGTTTGAAGCACACTTTACTCTTGTGCTTCATAGAGAAGATAGGAGAAATGGTTGCCATGGTAACAAAATATAAATATTTTCCCATGTTTATAATTTTGACATCTTAAATTTCTAATATATTGGCGGAAACTAAATATATCTCGACACAAAAAATCTGGTGTGACCAGCACGGTGCACAACTTTCTCTTACCGAAGGTAAGAGAAAGTTGTGTGCTGTGCGCCAGTCACACCAGATTTTTTTATATCTGATATGTATAGGGTATACTTATTATCGCGCTATTCCAATAACACATTTTTTTGATTATTAAATTTAAACGCCAAACTTTAGATAGAGCCCCTTAGAATGAGAAAGATTACAGGTGGTGGGGGAACGTTGACTCCTCTCTACTCTGCACTCACACTATTGCACAGACAGAGCTCCTGTACTTTTCAAATGAACTCATTTCAAGTTGGAGATTTTCAATTGACGAGAATCCTTTGGGGCGGGGCATCTCTTCTCCCCTCTACATCTCTAATTGACTGCCCTATCTCTTTTTAAATTAAATCGAAACGCGTTCTTTTGGCAATAGGCTAAACTAAATACTAAAAAAAAATCTGGTGTGACTGGCGCACAGCACACAACTTTCTCTTACCTTCGGTAATCGAAAGTTGTGTACTGTGCTTGTCACACCAGATTTTTTGTGTCAATATATATTTAGTTCCCGGCAGTAGGGAATATTTGAATTCAGATGTAAAATTTATAAGTATGGGAAAATATTTATATTTTGTTACCATGGCAACCATTTCTCCTATCTTTCCTATGAAGCACAAGAGTAAAGTGTGCTTCAAACAATTTTGAGGGCAAAACGAGAATATACATTTGAAAGAGCATCTAAAAAATAATTGATTTTTGAATTTTAATCAAAATCGTTAGAGCGAATTTTGAGAAAATCGAAAAAAACTGAAAAAGTACATCAGTAAAGTACTAGTACTCTTTGGCCGATTTTGATTAAAAGCTTATTTTTCCGGTCCCGCGGGGTGTTTAACTTAAATATAAAATTTCAGCCTCATAGCTCAATGCCTTCATGCTTAAAATTGAACACACACCCACACACCCCACACACACACCCACAGACAGACCATGTCGGGAAAACCACTTTTTTGGATTCAGGGGACCTCAAAACGTGAAGATCCATCAAAATCTCGACATCGAATTTTTGACATGAATCCAATACTTTCTCTCTATATATATATTACATATATACATAGGTAAGAGAAAGTAAAAAGAAAAATTAAAAAAATGGAATTATCTCAAGGGTTTTTAGTGCCCAGTTGCACCAACTCATCTTAGATCTTAAGCTCGTCTTACATTTTACAATTGAATTTGAAATCAGGAAATTGGGTCTTGCCACATTTCGCTTTTTAGCTTATGGAAGGCTCAAGACGAGCTTAAGATCCAAGATTACAAAGTTTTGTGCAATTGGACATAGTTTTTTTGCAGCCAAGGAAATTTAAAAAAACTTTTATTTAATTATTAATCGTTGACGTTTCGGTCGCTAATCTTCTGATGAAGGTCGTAATTAGCAACCGAAACGTTGATGATTATTTAATTTCCTTGACTTTTACGTCTTCTATATCCATTTTATGAAACTCTTTTTTTTCATTAATTGGACACCGACAAAGCAACTTCTTTAAAAATTTTTTACTTTCTCTTACCTATGTATATATGTAATATATATATAGAGAGAAAGTATTGGATTCATGTCAAAAATTCGATGTCGAGATTTTGATAGATCTTCACGTTTTGAGGTCCCCTGAATCCAAAAAACTGGTTTTCGCGACATGGTCTGTCTGTGTGTGTGTGTGTGTGTGTGTGTGTGTTCAATTTTAAGCATGAAGGAATTGAGCTAGGAGGTTGAAATTTTATATTTAAGTTAAATACCTCCCGGGACCGGAAAAATAAGCTTTTAATCAAAATCGGCCAAAGAGTACTAGTACTTTACTGATGTACTTTTTCAGTTTTTTTCGATTTTCTCAAAATTCGCTCTAACGATTTGGATTAAAATTCAAAAATCAATTATTTTTTAGATGCTCTTTCAAATGTATATTCGCGTTTTGCCCTCAAAATTGTTTGAAGCACACTTTACTCTTGTGCTTCATAGGAAAGATAGGAGAAATGGTTGCCATGGTAACAAAATATAAATATTTTTCCATGTTTATAATTTTGACATAAGCCCACGGGGCGTGGTGTAGAGGTTAGCGTGCTAACCTCATATACCAAACGTCGCGGGTTCGGACCCCAGGCAGTCCGATGATTTTATTTAAGCCAATTGGATACCAAATGGCTTAAATAAGAATGCCTGGACCCCATATATGTATATTAATCAATAACGGATATCGTCAAAGTCTTATATGGCCTGAGTTGCCGAAAAGACTGTGTGAATGTGTGTGAGTGTGAGTGTGAATGAGAAAAAAGTGTGAGTGTTTTTATTATAAAAAAAAATAAAAATTTTGACATCTTAAATTTCTAATATATTGGCGGAAACTAAATATATATCGACACGAAAAATCTGGTGTGACAAGCACAGAACACAACTTTCGATTACCGAAGGTAAGAGAAAGTTGTGTGCTGTGCGCCAGTCACACCAGATTTTTTAATTAAAACAAGGATAATTTTCAAGTCTAGAAGACGAAATGTTCCTATAATTTTTAAATAATACTTACTTTAAGGTCTGATGTATGCTTTGCTTCATGAACATAACCCTCCTGTTTTATATCCTTTGACAATGGGACCGTAGCTCATATGATAACTATATCCTTTGCCTCCACCTCCTCCTCCATGTCCGTGCCCCGAACTATGTCCTCCATGACCGTGTCCGCCTCCGCCATGTCCATGCCCGCCTCCCTCCATGTCCATGTCCGCCTCCTCCATGACCGTGTCCGCCTCCTCCATGTCCCATATGGTCATGTCCACCTCCACCATGTCCCATATGGCCATGTCCTCCTGCTTCATGTCCGTGTCCATGACCACCTCCTCCCCCTAATATAAATGAGAAGTAAATCATTATAACAATTTCGTAATATAATTACACTCTCATTTCACACTTTAGTATTTTTGCTAATTGAGATCCAAATTTGGCCGACATATAAAATGTAATTCATGTAAGCTTATTTATTTTAGTAATGGATTGTTGTGTTGTTCTCTCTTGAGTGATGCCAATAATAATAATTGCCGTGGAGATGCTTGTTGATTGGCAAGAATTACAATCGTAAAGAATTACAAATATTAACTAGGTAGAGCCTTGTTTGAAAAGGATGAAATTTTTTCAATCAATGTTCAAATAGACTATTCATTAGCCAGTCAATGTATCTTTTAAAATAGCAAGTTGGCGAGATATGTATGTTTGTGCTTAAGATTGGACAAAATTGCCCCCCTGGAGTCGAACCAGGACCTCCACCCTTTCGCGGTGGGTGGACTCCCTTATCCTAGGGCGCCTGACCAATTACAAATTTGTAATTCTTTCCCTTGCCAATCAACAAGCATATCCACACCAATTTATTATTGAATATTTGTATGGGTCGTTTTGATAACTTACCCACCCCAACATTAAAATAGCCTCCCTATGGAGAAATAAATGGTGTGTGTCCTTCAGCATTAAAATAGCTGAAGGACTATAGGCTATTTTAATGTTGGGGTAGGTAAGTTATCAAAACGACCCATTTGTACCCTAGTATGTGTTGGCTTACTTTTAAATAATTCGAGTTTCATAAATCGACTGTAGTTTAACGAATATAGTATTTATTAAATAACTTCGATAACATTTTTTAGATTCATTAAAACGGATTGAAAGTTTTTTTTTTTTTTTTTTGAAGAGTGGTTTAATGAAGAAATCAGTATTTAGCCAGTTGAAATAAGAAATATCCACCTGCTCTGCAAGGACAAGGATGTCAGTCTTGTTTCGCCCAGGGTATGCACTCATAATCAGTGTGTGTGTGTGTGGGGAGGGTGTTTAATCTCAGGGCCCACAACCGGGGAGAAGGCCCCCCTCCCTGTGTGGAAACACGATTTTTCCTTAAGATTTTGTCTCTTCCTTCACCATTAACCGTGCGCCTCCCTCTTGTCTCGTTTGGCTGATGCGCCTTTCTCCAGCTGTCAAGCACACGTCTCAAGACCAATTGATGCATACTCTCCAGGCGAGCAGGCAGAGATAATTTTACTGATTTTTTTCTTTCTCATTTAAATTAAATTAAATCTTGATAATTGATTATTATAAACAAAGCATGGCAATAATCTTTGTCTAAAAAACCTATGTGCAGTAGTAGAGCCCTCTTAGAGAGTTATTAAGTTTAAAGAGCAGGTGGACTACTGGCAACAAATATTGTTTTGACTAGATCATCCACGTATGCTATAAAAAAAATATGAAAAGTTTTAATTTAATAAAACAACCTGAATGTGTAGGGTGAGGTGTCCAATAGTGATGAGGACCTCCTCCAACAGAGCCATGGCCATGACCAAATGTAAACCCACCGCCGTGACTAAAGTGATGCTGGTGATGATGCTCTTCTTCATGATGTGAGTGATGTTCTTTGCCTCCTGGCCGACATCATACGTATGGCCTTTTCCTACATGAATCATTATTGTCTTGGTGTGGTTTTTCTTCATCAATAAATTTTGGAATGATAATTTTTAAATGAACACTAAAAATAAAAAAAATAACAAATAGTCATAAGGCTGACCACAGGTCGTATATAAATTTCTAATGGGGGGTTAAAGACATAATTTTCATTTAATAAAGCAACTTGTGTTTTCTTTCTTGGACATAAAGTGACAAGTAGTATGTCGTTTTTTCTGGTAGTAGTAATTATTAAAAATCAATAAATTTTCAATGTGTGTCAATGTTATGTCCAAGAAAGAAAAACACAAGTTGCTTTTATTTAATTATATTCATT
>JAKCPI010021110.1:0-13614 GCA_023213315.1 Euborellia annulipes
AATGAATGGTCGTAGTATAGAATAAGATGATTTCAAACAACTCAGCTTCTTTTATTTATTAATGTGATTTCTTTCCTTGACCCCAATCCATCCGGCATTGATCGATTTCCTGCAGCCGTCAAGAGAAGATGCTTTTGATCCTATATAACTCAATAAAGAGGACACTTTAATCTGGTTAACTATTATAGATTGGAGTGAGTCGGTAGGGCAGATGGATGAGGGGTGGGGTAAACTGATTTCTGATTTCCAATCAGGCCTCATCTATTTGTCTGATTTGAATCCCTTAGGATGAAAATTGCTCGCTCGGTTTCTCAGAGAATTGCAAAAGGTGCCAGCAGTATTCATTATCAATTTGAATAAATAGAGAGAGAGAGGCATATTGTAGAAAGAAAAAAATTAATTACCCTTGGGATTTACGAATTAAAATGTTCATAAATTTAAAAGCTTTTTTCTAATTAAATAATTAAAAATAAATATATATTAAAATACTTTTAATTTCTTTTAATTTTAAGAAAGGATTTTTGATATTTTGGTCACTTCATATATTCAGGGCAGGCTGACAAACTTTAAAAGAGGGAGATATACAAGACATTTGTCTTGTTTAAGATTCAATACAAAAATATTTATAGTTTATTTTTTGAGCCAATAAATTAAACTGATTTCTGATTTTCAACTAACAGGGTTAACTGATATGTCATCTCACTGATATCGAAATATTTTCATTAAACGAAGAAATAAAGTATTTCTTCCTGAACATAAATTACTATTTAATAAACACATTCAATTACATTAGATTTAGTTCGTGGAAGATAGGCAACTGAAATGAGCAATTTATTGCTTCAAAAAAATAAATTAACAACTCTGCATTCGCAATTATTCGAAAATTCCAATAGTGAATTAATTGGTTATATGGCTTTCAGTTAGTTAGATAGGTTAGAAGAATTACTAAATGCACTCTGAGATTTTACTTTAATTCTATTTCTGGATTCCCTAAGGAGCAGATGGATTAGGTAAATCTAAAATTCCAAAATAAATATTAGTTGTTTCTCTTTTGAACAACAAGAGGATAAATTTTGTTGGCAAAATGAGAATATTTATTTTAAAGAGCAATAAATAATTTATGTTTAATTAATTTTAATCAAAATCGTTGGAGCGAATTTTGAGAAAATCGAAAAAATTCAAAAAATACTAGTAGGATATTTTGTTAAAAAGTTTCGTGTTGCATGGCAGGATACATAACTAAAATATCAAACTTCAACAAGGTAAAGTTGTTTTGTTTATGAGGTATTATGTTCCCAGCCAAGACAGACAGACACATAGAGTAGACCATTTTTCGGATCCCATTTTTTTTTCGAATTAAAACGCCTAAAATGAATATTTCCATCATAATCAAGACCCGATCACCAACTTCTCAGGAACAGTAAAAATTTGATTTTTGCCTGAATATGAATCAAATAAGTTATATTATTTAATTTTTTTTTTTTAATTATAATTGTATTTTACTTGACTCCCTCCGCCAGGATTTTCAAATAAAAAATAGTAATAAAATGAAATGAAAATATGAGAAAGTTGTAGAGTATATAATAAATGATCCACTTGAAAGAGAGGAATTCTTTTTATATTTATATGAATTCATGAATTAAAATATTGAATATGAGTAGCCTATAATAATACATGTATGGTATACCGTAAAACCATTGAATTTTTTTTTTTTTTTCTTTTGATTAATATTTTTTTATTTATTTATTGATTTCATTGTGTTTCGATTTTAATTTTCGATTTCCAGTTATTATTTGAGTTTTATATTAAATAATCCAAATTAAGAGGCAGTTTAATTAAATTAAAACCAGAACAGAGTATAATCTCTATTCCACGTAAAAAAAACGTGTAATCCAATTTTATCCGATCTAGAGCTTAGGCAAGAAAAAAAATTTAATAAAAAAAAAAAAAAAAAAAAAAAAAAAAAAAAAAAATGAATTGAAAAAATAATAATATTTCATTTAGAAATTATCAATGGCATTATTAGTATAAATTTACATTGATATTTTTTATTATAAACGAATAAATGAAAATTAATTTTTTTTTTTTTTTGTTTAAATTTAAATATATATACGAGGTAGAATAAATATATATGAATAAACAGAGGGAAGATTAATTTCCGAATTTTATCATATAATACATAAGTTTAAAATTCAGCAATGTTTTTATTCTTATAATAATTTTTGGCCTGTCCTTTGGAGCAATGGTAGAAGTTTTAGTTTACGATCTAAGGATCACTGATTTGATTCGCGTCAAAACGATAAAAATTGAATTGGATACCGATCAATTGAAATAAATAGGGAATCCTTAACCTGTGGCTCAGGGCTAGAGCATTAGCTCCTGGTACCAAAGGTCAAGGGTTCACATCCCGTCTCATGCTACAAAAATTTATTTCAATTGGATTGGTTACAAAATGACGTTTGCATAACTTTCGTATACCTTATTTGATTACCTATTTTTACTTTCTCTTACCTATTATTAGGAGAATTTTTAATTATAGACCACATTTTTGTATTAAATATTTATTAAAAATATATAAATACTGTACAACGTTTCAACTGCTTATTCTGCAGTCGTTATCAAGCACTGTGCACTTGCTCCGACTCAAGTGAACTTCTCTTACCTCTATATATAGACTATATATGTTAATATATGGTATAGAGAGAGAAAGTAGGCTATTGGATTCATGTCAAAAATTCGATGTTGAGATTTTGATGGATATACAAGTTTTGAGGTCCCCTGAATTCAAAAAAGTGGTTTTCGCGACATGGTGTCTGTGTGTCTTGTCTGTATGTCTGTCTGTGAACAAAATATCTCAAGAACGAAAAGAGCTAGGAGGTTGAAATTTTATATTTAAGTTAGGCACCCCCATGGGACGTGACACGAAGCTTTTGAACAAAATCGACCAAAGAGTACTAGAACTTTACTGATGTAGTTTTTCAGTTTTTTCGATTTTCTCAAAATTTGCTCCAACGATTTTTTTTTTTAAATCAATTATTTTTTAGATGCTCTTTAAAATGTATATTCTCATTTTGTCATTGAAATCTTCTGAAGACCACTTTACTCTTGTACTCCATAGAAAAGATAGGAGAAATGGTTACCATAGTAATAAAATATAAATATTTTCCCATATATACTTATATATTTTACATCTGAATTAAAATGGTCCGTACTGTCAAGAAATATAGCATAAGTGGGGATTTGATTTAGACTATAGGCGTTACATTTGTAAATCCGCCTCTGCCCTAATCCGTTCACATAATAATAAATAATTTCATTAATAATAAGTGGAATATGATTCAAGAAAAAAAAAAAGATAACAGAATACCTCTCGTGATTTTTATTTGCGATCATTGATAAGCTCAAATGATCAGTGATAAAAAACATAAAAGCGAATGTTCTACGTTGGAGCTATAAACGCCTTTGTCCTGGCTGTCGACCCTTTGGCCCTTAGAGGTCAAAAAAGGCGTAAAACCACACACATACAGGAGGCAGTAGTAAAAGTTGACCGGGTTTTTCTCACCCTCGCACATACACATCCCAACAATCTACCTGTTAAACTTGGTGTGATGTCAACTCCAATTCCTCTCTCACGCGCACACACATACACACCACTTTTAAACGTTAAAAGATTGTCCACTGGGAGAAAATTTTTTATCCATTATGTGAGATCAGAAAAGAATGGAACAGAAGAAATTATTTGTTCTCTCTTTCTATATTTTATAATTACTCTCAGGGATGATAAGCCCCCAAAGTATTAACAAGATAGAATGCCGTGTTGATGGCTATATTCAAACAATTTCATGGCGAGATGAGAATATTTTTTATGTCCATTTATAAAATACATAAACAGAAGCTTTGCAGTATTATCTTTTGTATCAACAAATATAAAAAAAAAAATTTAAATCCATGTTAAAATACATGAACAAACAGGTCGAAAGAATTCTTCAAAGATAAAGATATTCATTGTATTAAATATAGTGGGATAGTAAGGATGAGAAATTGTTTAAAAAAATACAATAATTAAAATTTAGAATTTTTAAAATAAAATTCTTAAATAGAAATAGAGTATTATTTAAGGGACACCATAGTAGAGTGCGGGGTCGGCGGAGGGGGTTTTTGTGACCGGGAAGGAATAGAACAGGCCGGCCCGTCGGACGGTCTGACGCTGTTGAAAATATATAAGGAAAGAGACTGATATGCAAAAAAAAAGTACTGCCAGTCCCAGCTAGGGTAGCTCGTGGTCGCCATCCACGTACCCACAAGATGTGGGCCCCTGAGCAATTAAATTCAAATGTCTACCAAAAATAAATGAAAAAGCGACGGGAGTCTAAATGACCACAAAAAAAAGAAAATCGAATCTATATAATTCAAAAAGTGATCCAGGTGACAGCTGCTTGTTTTTCGTTTCGTGAGATAAAATTTGTTCATAGAGATAAAAGTGAAAATGCCATCAAAATAAGTGATAAGTACACAACTTTCTCTTACCTACGGTAATTGAAAGTTGGGTCGGTGTGTCACACCAGATTTATTGTGTCGGCTTATAGTTTCCAAGGGTACAGAACATTAGAATGCAAAATGAGAATATTCATTTTAAAGAGTATCTAAATAATAATTGATTTATGAATTTTAATCAAAATAGAGAGAATTTTGAGAAAACCAAAAAAAAAAAACTAAAAAATCTGGTGTGACTGATCGCACACAACTTTATCTTACCTTCGATATTCGAAAGTTGTGTTCTGTGCTTGTCACACCAGATTTTTTTGTGTCTACATATATTTAGTTTCCGACAGAACGGTACATTTGAATTCAAGTTGTAAAATTAATAGACATGGGAAAATCTTATATTTTGTTACCATGGCAACCATTTCTCCTATCTTTCCTATGAAGTACAAGAGTAAGATTTCAATGGCAAAATGTGAATATACATTTTGAAGAACATCTAAAAAATAATTGATTTTTGAATTTTAATCAAAATCGTTGGAGCCAATTTTGAGAAAATAGAGAAAAACTGAAAAAGTACATCAATAAAGTACTAGTACTCTTAGGCCGATTTTGATTAAAAGCTTATTTTCAAGCCCGAGGTGGGTGCCTAACTTAAATATAGAATTTCAACCTTCTAGCTTCCTAGCTCTTTTCGTTCTTGAGATATTTTGTTCACAGACAGTCAGACCATTTTGCGGGTGATATTTGGACTCAAAGGACCAATTCCATAAAAATCTCGACATTGAATTTTTAACATGAATCCAATCGTTTCTTATATAGGTAAAGAGAAAGTAAAAAAGTGGAAGTGTGGTTTAGGGCGTGTTTTTATCTAGCAATTGTAAGTTAATTGTGGGGTAAATTACCGTTTAACGAATGTAATAGCTATAGGAAGATAGATAAGGAGGGAGTTTACCGGATGATGTATTCTTATCTCACAATCAGAAAATATAGAGGTAAAATATTTCCTTTATTATCATTTATTTTGATTCCTTGTATCTTTAAAATAATTTGATTTTTTTTTTTCTTTGTGATTTAAATTGAAAACGCGATCGACCTGTTGTTGTTGTTGAGACGATTTTCAGTTCCGTCTCACCTTCTTTTCTGACTATGAATAATGATAAAATCACATGCCTAGGTGACAAACGGATACACACCAACACAACTGAGTCTGAGCAGAGTTTAAATTAATGATTTTATCTTGTTTACATTTACTCCCATTTACAAGATTATATCAAGAGGATTTAATCTTTTACACGACAATTGTTAAATATAGTTACTAGCCTAAAGTTTAAATTGAAAAAACCTATTTACTAAATTAAATGTCTATTGAAAATCTATCAATAAATAAAATTTTTATAGGATGAAAAAAACTTATGTAAGCATATACCACCGCTTTTTATTTAAAACAAAGAGAAAAAAAAAATTTTGTCGATTTTAGAAAATTTTCTTTTAATAAAAATTTAGAATGTAAAAAAAGGCTTACAGGGTATGATAAAGGTACTTTAATATTAATTGAAATTCAAATGATTTAAATAAATTTTTATCGCCCGGCTGAGATCCGAACCCACGTCTATTGCCTTTAAGATCAACAGGGGAGGGAGGTTGGGGGCTGGGTATCGAAATATGTATTAATATTCAAAAATAAAAAATTTGAAATTTTGAAATGAATAATTGAGTGGTTTTATTTATATATTTTAACTTACAAAATGTTAAAATGCTTCAACGATCGAAACCTTAAATACTAAAAAAAAATATATAGCATATTCCATTTATTTAGTTAGTATAAAAATGTATCTGAGGTTTTATTTGAGTATTGACTTAAATAAAATACATGAAAATATATTCAAAGTGGCATAGGGGTGTTAATCGAAAACGGGGATTGGACTTTAAGATCGATCAAGATTAGAGACACGAAACGGCAAGCTAAAGGCATTCCAGTAATGCACTGTTATTATTTTTTTAATTGCTTAAATAAAATTCAGAAAAAAAAAAAATTTGGAATAATGATTTTTTGTATAATTAAATTTTTTTTAAAGAATATAATAAAAAATTTTATATAAGCCAAATTATAGAGAATCTTGATATGCTTCTTATTAGAAATCATTTGTTCAACCTCGAAACTGTCATTTTATTATTACATCAGCATCTTAATGAGATAGACGTTTACAGTCTTAATGAATTTTCGTTTAAGCATTCCCAAGTAAGCCTTTATCTTAACTTCTGATTAAAACTTGGAGGAATAAATCGGCGAAATTATAATTGATATTGGTTCTCTCGCTGATTGAGTGAGAAAGAGTGAAGCTTCATTAAATTAGTAAATTAAATATTTTTTATTGTATTTCTTAAGTGGATGGAAGGCTGGGGAGAGAAGAACATTTTCAGTCACCAAGATCTCTATCATTAAGCAAGCCCAAACAGAGCTGATTCTCTAGATGGGTGACCATCGATAAAATTTTTTTTATTTGTAAAGGTTGTTCGGACATTAAAGCACTTTCCTTTTTAGATTAAAAGCTAATTTTTTTAATATAGTTATTTAATCACTATCAAATACGTATAAAATAAAATTTTGAATGCAGATCTGACACAGGGGTTATCGTGTAATTAATTTTAAAAAAATTGAAATTTAACATGTAGCCTATGGGGAATAACGACGAAACGCACACATATCGAATTATACCCCACCCTACAATAGTACAAAAACAAAAAAACTTGCATTTTATTTAATTCACTTCGAGGAATATGTTAAAAATAAAATCAAAGTTTCTGTCGACCGCTTTTTTAAAGATATTTTAACAAGAAAGTCAAAAAATTCTCCCAAATGACAATCGCCCATATTTAAAAATAATGGAATTCTCGAGAGTCAGACCAGCCTGGCAACGTAGCATTTAACATAGGGGCCTTATCTCTATGTCAGAACATTTGTTATTTCAATTTTACAATATTTTTTCTCGCAAATCGTCCATTGTGTTTAAACTGATTTGCATTAAACATTGTAATATATTAAATAAAATAAAATTTAAAAGGCGTTTAAGATTTAGTTATATAGATAGTTGATGAATGCAATGTTGCCAGTTCTATATTACGTGAAAACTGCTCAAGTCGAAAGTCATTCATTTATTATTTTTTGGTAATTAAATTATTAACTTAATCCAATTATAAACTATGATAGGTCACGTCTAAATTATAATAAGGAATTTTTTTGGCATTCAAATTTTTAATTTTATTTAAAAAAAAAATTTAGATTCTATTGTGACTTACTATGTACTATCCGAATTTAACCTTAAAGTCTACCATCGCAATTTAAATAATTTTAAATAAATTAAGCGTGAATGGTAATTTTTTTACGTGTGTAGGCCTATTATTAACAAAACATGATCAAATAAATTGGAATTTTTTTTTAAATATCATGTTATATGTAAATAAGCTTTTCAATTTTAATATAATCCTCAAAAAGTAAAAAAAAATTATTTATTTTATAATTAGTTTTCAAACTAGCCCCTCCCATCCACTCAAATGAATTCAAAACAATAAATCAGAAGACGTAAGAGGTGAATAATACGATTTTTACTTTTTCTTAATCTTTTTGAAAGGTGGAAGGGGCAAAAATAAACTTCCGGCCATGAATGTGTTGCAAATCAAATCAAGAATGCAATTGGTTAATACAAGACTAGCTTCTTACTACGAGAAAACTACCAACCAGAACGTGGAAAAATGTATAAGTGTAAATTAATATACAATTAAGGTGTGGTGGCTGTGATGAATTCAGAGGAAGGGCAGAGGCAGCCAAAAGGAAATAATTCTGAATGCTACAACAATTTTCCGGAGACGTTTCGGTGCATTTTTAGTGCTCCATCTTCAGTCCTTTCTATAATAAAACATACACATCAATATGAAAATATACATGCACATATCAAATATAATATAACAATATGAAATAACTTACAATTGTTTTTTTGTGCTCAGAGTTAGTCTAAGATTGCTTGATATATACATATGTCTTCAATTGGTTACAATTGAACATGTATATTGTTGAACTGGTATACAATGTTTGACAATGGTCACCCAAGAAAGTGAACTATATGAATGAATACAAATATATTATTCTTAGATTTATATAAACGAATGTTTTCGGTCAGTCAACTAATTTATCTATTTATAAAAAATTTCTCATTATCTATATTTAAATTCTTAACTTATTAACTTTTATTAATTTATACAAATGAATATTAAAAAACTCTTTTTTTAAAATTTTGACATTTCGATTAAGAAATTTTACATTGTTTGAAAAATCATTCTTAGATTATTTTAATTTAATTATTGATATCTTATAATGATGTGTTTCAGTCAACTCTGGAAGAGCACAGTGTCAAAGGCTCTTCCAAGTTTTTCGCTGTCTCTCTGAAAATTGATAGCAGACTGCCCAAAGGAACGTATGAAACACATTTCTAGTATAAGTCTTCTGGATGTTTTATTTTCTGAAGCCAGCACTCTAATATTGTCAATGTCAAATTTATGGCCAAGATCGAGCAGTGTGTTGCCAAGGCAGTGTTTTTAGATTTATTTTTGATATCTCGTTCATGTCCGACCATACGAAATTTCAATTCGCATGTCTGCCCTATGTAGTATGAGCCAGGGTCAGGACAATTTAAACATTTCACAAGATATACAACACCGCCTTGGCAACACACTGCTCAGATCTTGGCCATAAATTTGACATTGACAATATTAGAGTGCTGGCTTCAGAAAATAAAACATCCAGAAGACTTATACTAGAAATGTGTTTCATACGTTCCTTTGGGCAGTCTGCTATCAATTTTCAGAGAGACAGCGAAAAACTTGGAAGAGCCTTTGACGCTGTGCTCTTCCAGAGTTGACTGGAAACACATCATTATAAGATATCAATAATTAAATTAAAATAATCTAAGAATGATTTTTCTCAAACAATGTGAAATATTCTTAATCGAAATGTCAAAATTTTTTAAAAAAGAGTTTTTTTTTTAATATTCATTTGTATAAATTAATAAAAGTTAATAAGTTAAGAATTTAAATATAGATAATGAGAAATTTTTTATAAATAGATAAATTAGTTGACTGACCGAAAACATTCGTTTATATAAATCTAAGAATAATATATTTGTATTCATTCATATAGTTCACTTTCTTGGGTGACCATTGTCAAACATTGTATGCCAGTTCAACAATATACATGTTCAATTGTAACCAATTAAAGACATATGTATATATCAAGCAATCTTAGACTAACTCTGAGCACAAAAACCAATTGTAAGTTATTTCATATTGTTATATTATATCTGATATGTGCATGTGTATTTTCATATTGATGTGTATGTTTTATTATAGAAAGGACTGAAGATGGAGCACTAATAAATGCACCGAAACGTCTCCGGAAAATTGTTGTAGCATTCAGAATTATTTCCTTTTGCTGCCTCTGCCCTTCCTCTCTGAAGTAAATTAATATATATTTTATATACGGGTAGTTCCGATTGACCGAGCCGGAGCTCATGGAAAAAACTAAAAAAGTACAACAGTAAAGTACTAGTACTCAAGGTTTTCCAATGACGAGATCAAATTTAATTTGTTGGTTTGTTTTATATACGTACTAGAAATGGGAAATATTTAAAATTCGAAAGAAAGAAATCATTAAAGAGAATTTGAGAATTGGAAAAAACTAAAAAAGTACATCAGTCAAATGCTAGTACTCGAGAGATTTCCCGAAATAAGACCTAGATCAATTTCTATACCGGAAAATATTTAAAATTTTAAAGAAATCGTTAAAAATAATTTCAAGAAAATTAGGAAAAAAAAAAACTAAAAAAGTACATCAGTAACGTACTAGCACCCGAATTTTCCCCATCGCAAGACCTAGCACAATTTCATATTGGAACCGCAAATAGTAGGCCTATTTATTTAAAATTTGAAAAAAAATCTTTAGAGCCGTTTTCGAGAACTGATATGCTTACATATAAACAAACAAATAAATTTACATTGCTTGTTTAATAGTAAAAATTTATATATTTATAATATTGATATTTTCTATAAAATATATATTTTTTTTTAAATACTTTTTTCACATTCACACTCACACACACATTCACACAGTCTTTTCGGCAACTCAGGCCATATAAGACTTTTGACGATAAGTATTATTTGAAATGGGTTTGGGGTTTAAAGGCCGCGGCCAAAAGGGGGAAAAAAAAAAAAAAAAAAAAAAAATATATATGTATTTGGGGCCCAGGCATTCTTATTTAAGCCATTTGGTATCCAAATGGCCAAACGAGCCACTGATTTTAAATTTATTCTCTAAGTAATAAATTGTAAAATAATAATTATTACATTCAAAACTAATTATTCACTTTTATTTTAAAATTATTTAATCTTTAAAATCAAATGTTAATATTTGTTACAATACAAAAAGTATTATAAAGCTATATTCTTTTATTTTATTTTTTTAATTAAAATTATACAATGACCAATTCAAATGTATATAGTCAGCTAAATAAAATCGAGGTTCATTGGACCAATAAAAAAAAAGTAAAATAGCCTCCGGAAAAGCATTCTTTTAATTTAATGGATTTTTTTTTAATGCTTTAAAGTTGAATTATTTTAATTTAAAAAAAAAAAAAAAAAAAAAAATACGAGGGTTGATTTTTATTAAGGATTTATTATTAGAAAGTAAAAATATTTGAGAATTGAATTTTATATTTATGATAAGATAATTAAAATAATTGAATATTTTTATGATTGTTTTGCCAGGTAATAGAGTGTGATCAAAAGTTGTTAATTTTTGTTTTTGTTCCTGAAAGGTAACCAAGTCATATTAATATTAATACACTAATGTATTTTTTTAATCAATTCGTCCATTGCTCCTCACTTGTTATTCTCTATCAAGGATTTTGGGAGTAATTAATTAAAAAGAGGATTAGAAAGTAGTTAGTTTGGTTGCCTATCTTCCAGCAAACACAACAAATAAATAAAAAATATATATTTTAAAGGATAATTTAGTCCTTTGAAATAATATAATTGAAAAAATTTATTTGGCTATAGAGAAATAATTGAATTTTTTTTAACTTTAATTCAATTATAAAAATTTTTTATTAATAATCCTTCCTTCTCATTTCTTACAAGTTCATTTTCAAGATTAATGATTAAGATTTATTCTGGATAATATTTTTTTATGACACAACCGCTAATTCTTCCATCGTTTGTCCAATAATACAACAACAACAACAAAACAAGAGGTATGTATACAAGAAGAAAGGATTAATATAGACACAAGCCCCTTTTTGTTAAGGTAGAAGGACGATTAAACCCTCACTCAATATTTAATTTTGCTGAAAAAAAAAATGTAATCCTATTCATAAGGAAAACAACCTCAATTTAGAATGGGATTTATTTTGTATATGAAATTACATTGTCCTCTTTAAACGGTGTGTTCCTTAATACTCTTCATTCCAAGAAAAAAATGCAGCAAAATAATAAGCTCATACTTTATTTAATATAACTCTAGTACTATCTCTGCATAGTGCAAGGGAGGAGGACGGGTGGGTTAAAGAAAGATCATTTATTTCATGTAGTCTTGTATTTTTATTTTCAAATTTTATCGCAGTTTTTTGAAAAAAAAAAAAAAAAAAAAATGTTTTGGAAACCATATGAATTTTATGGCATCGATATTCGAGTTGGCCACATCGATTCTCTTTTTAACCCCATTTCACCTTTTTCTCTTCGGGCGTGTCAAACGCAGACAAATTAATAATTTTTTTTTTTTCTAAAGATGATCAATGATGCAATTTAAATATATCCAAAGTGACAAAAGATGAGCTGAGCTGGAGCCATTGACGCGCCCCCCATAATATATGCCAGGCAAAGAGGGGGGGATGTCGATGGCCGATGGCCATGAATCATGCGGACCGTCAACAAGCAGTAGCCCCCCCCCCCCATTCCCTCAATCATCCCCAATGAAAAAAGGTTGAGGGGGGGGGGGAGGGGGAGGTGGAAGACCAAATCAATCTCACATTACAAAGACGACATGTGCTCTATAACCGCGTCAAGAAGCTGGTGCTTTTATTTACAACTATTATTATTATTATTTTTTTTTCTAACTTACTAAAAAGATTTTCTTGTCAGATGTTTCTAATTTATCATATTAAGGTTGTTCGGATAGTACATCGTAAGTCATAATAGAATCTAAATTTTTTTAAAAATAAAATTAAAAATTTGAATGCCAAAATTCCTTATTATAATTTAGTCGTGACCTATCATAGTTTATAAGTGTATTAAGTTAATAATTTAATTACCAAAAATAATAAATGAATGACTTTTGACTCGAGCAGTATTTCACGTAATATAGAACTGGCAACATTGCATTCATCAGCTATCTATTTTAAATCTTAAACGCCTTAAATTTTATTTTATTTAATATATTACAATGTTTAATGCAAATCAGTTTAAACACAATGGACGATTTGCGAGAAAAAATATTGTAAAATTGAAAAAAAAAATGTATCTGACATAGAGAAAAGACAATTATGTTATGCGACGTTGCCAGGCTGGTCTGACTCTCGAGAATACATTATTTTTAAATATTAGCGACTGTCATTTTGGAGAATTTTTTGACTTTCTTGTTAAAATATCTTTAAAAGCGGTCGGCAGAAACTTTTGATTTTATTTTTAACATATTCCTCGGAAGTGAATTAATAAAATGTAAGTTTTTTTGTTTTTTTACCTATTGCAGAGGTGGCTATATAATTCGATATGTGTGCGTTTCGTCGTTATTCCCCATAGGCTACATGTTAAATTTCAATTTTTTAAAAATTAATTACACGATAACCCTGTGTCAGATCTGCTTCAAAATTTTATTTTATACGTATTTGATAGTGATTAATAACATATTAAAAAATTAGCTTTTAATCTACCAAAGTGCTTTAATGTCCGAACAACCTTAAATCGGTCAAAATTAATTTTTTCTAATAACTTGTGAGTCGGGCACCGGAAATTTGCAATAACAATATCATAAATTCAATTTCTATTCAAAGAATACAAAATATTCTAAATGAAATCAAGATTTGATTA
>JAKCPI010021111.1:0-27633 GCA_023213315.1 Euborellia annulipes
TTTTATATCACTGAGCAGGCAAACAGCTTAACGATAAATATAACATTTTCAGTTTTTGAATCCATTCAAATGCAAATATTGCACTTAATCGAAACCGAGAGGGCTGGAGGGAGAGGGTGGGGGGGGGGTAGGAGTTTTATTTTAATCCGAGAAATTATTTTCCCTAATTTTCTAATACGAATGTAAAAACCACTCCGCAGTCAGAGTTGTTGTTATTAATTTATTCAAATTAAATAAAAAAAAAAAAAAAAAAAAAATTAAATTGAGGGATTAAAAAAAAAAAAAAAAAAATATATTTTCATTTTAATTAAAATAATTGAAAGCCGTTTTTGAAATTTTGTTCACTAGCTGCGTCACTCGACTTTTTCTTCTTTATTATTTTGTTTAATTAAATTTCTACTTATATATGTTAATCAGGGCCGCGGACCGGACCTGGCTGGCCCCGGGGCTACATAATAATACGGACCCCCCCACCTTTAGTTTTTTTTTTTAATATGTAAAATGCTATTGTGCCAACAATTTTTCACACAATTTTTGAAAAGGTTATACATAGCTTACAATATTTATTTAAATAAAAAAGGTATTTAAAAATTTTTCAAAATTTCCAGTTACCATAGTTTATTGAGGCCAGACTTTGACGAGAGGACTTCCGGGGGAGGGGAGTCTGGGGGTATGGAAAATTTTTTGGAAAATTAGACACTTGGAAATCTGCGTTTTTTAGCTATCCTGAGATGATAAAAATATTATCAAACTTGCTTTGAGCTTAAAGGGCCCAGGCCCCTCAGAGGGCCCGGGCCTGTCTGCGGCCCTGATGTTAATATATATAATTTATAAAAGCCCGGGCCCTTTGCGTTCCAACCTTAAAATTCTAATAAAAATAATTTCAATGGTTAGAATTTCAATAAAAAAAATCACTTTTTTGAAAATTTTTCCTGAGGGTGGGCCCTTTAAGCTCAAATTTTAAAATTTCAATAAAAAAAATCAATTTCTTGAAATTTTTTCCTGAGGGGCCTGGGCCTTTTAAGCTCAAAGCAAGTATGATAATATTTTTATCATCTCAGGATAGCTAAAAACGCAGATTTCAGTGTCTAATTTACAAAAGTCTAACCTTTTCAAAAATTGTGTCAAAAATTGTTGGCACAATTGCCTTTTACATACTAAAAAAAATAAAGGTGCCCCGGGGGGGGGTCCGTATTATTATGTAGCCCTGGGGCCCGTCAAGTCTGTCTGCGGCCCTGATTAACATATATAAGTAGAAATTTAATTAGTCAAAATAATAAAGAAAAAAACAAAGTCGAGTGACGCAGCTAGTGAACAAAATTTCTAAAACGGCTTTCAATTATTTTAATTAAAATGAAAATATTTTTTTTTTTTTAAATTCCTCAATTTAATTGAATTTTAATGAAAATACACGTTTTAAGCTCGACTATGAACAAAACATCTCAAGATTAAAAAGAGCTAGGAGTTAATTAATTTTCAACTGATGGCTCTAGTTGAAACATTATGCTTTAATAGGAGAATTAGATTCAAATATGATACACACAGTGGCGGATCCAGAGGTGTTTCTCAGGGGGGGTAATCTGGAGTGACTGGTCGCATGGCACACATTTTTTTCTTAATTTCGGTAATTTAAAGGCACATTCTGTACTTGTTTGCCAGAATATAAATACAAATCAAATTTGTAAGTATTAATTTTTCAAATTTTACATTAAAAATACATTTTTCTTCGAAAAAAGTTTTTTCTTTTCAAATCTCAGGGGGGTAATTACCCCCTTTACCCCCCCCCCTTGTATCCGCCCTTGGATACACAAGACTTTTTATGTCAATCATTTATTTATGAAAGTTCATTTTTTGGTATAATCAGGGCCGCAGACAGACTTGACGGACCCCGGGGCTACTTACTAATGGGGCCCCCCCCCCAAAAAAAACTTAAAGTTTTTTTAGTATATAAAAGGCTTTTTTTTATATTTATTTGCCCTTTGGCCGTAGGCTATATAAAAGGCTATTGTGGCCTTCATGCCAACATTTTTTACACAATTTTTGACACAACTTTTGAAATAGTTATAGGCCTACATAGCTTACATAATTTATTTAAATAAAGTTATTTAAAAATTTTTCAAAGTTTCCTAATCAAAGAGTTACAATAATTTATCGAGGCCAGATACGGACAAAGGATTTCCGGGAGAATTTGGGGGTATGGAAAATTTTTTGAAAATTACCCACTGAAATCTGCGTTTTTAGCTATCCTGAGTCGTGAAAAAGATCAAACTTGATTTGTGGTTAAAAGGCCCCCTGAGGAAAAAAATTTCAAGAAAAGGAGTTTTTTAGTTGAAATTTTAAGATTTGAGCTTAAAGGACCCGGGCCCTCCATGAAAAAAATTTCAAGAAAAGGATTTTTTTAAATTGATACTTTAACCATGAAAATTATTTTTTATTAGAATTTCAAGGCGGGAGCGCAATGGGCCCGGGCCCCCCTCGGAGGGCCCGGGCCCCGGGGATATAGCCCCCCTGCCCCCCCCCCCCCCTGTCTGCGGCCCTGGGTATAATGTAAAATTCATAAACAATTTATGAATATGCATTGAAGATATTTAACAGTGTAATATATAAAAGACAAATGATAGAGTCTGAAACAATTTAATTTAAATTTTAACTAAAATTGTGTGATTTGAATAATATGACACTCCCAGTTTTATATGTATCATCTGATAAAATCGAACTGCCTAAGATCCAAACCCTCGACTCTCAATATACAAGGCAGGCGCGCTACCAAGTACACCAAGCCCGAGGTCGTAATTGTATTTAAATTAATATATGCAACAATGACAATAATAGTATTGAGAAAGAAAAAATAATTATTAAACTAGTATAAAATATTTGGTGATTGATGCTGCTCTCTAGTGGTCAAGAATGGAAACTATGAACCCAGAGAAAAAGAAACGAGTCGATTTAATCGCCATTTTTTTTCTTTTTTTTGAATTAATTGATTGATTTCAAATAAAAAAAAAACGGAGATTATATAAATGTTGACATTGTCAATATTTAATTTAACTTTGTGTCTGTCTTTTTTTTTCTTTTGAATAATTTTTAAATGTAATTTTTAAGTCCATAGAAGAAGAGAAAGGTTAATCTTTTCGATGATATAATATTAAAAAAAAAAAAGAAACAAAAACGAAAGGGCAAGTTGACATTCAAAAAAAGTAAGAGGGGAGAGAGAATTAACTCTTTTAAAAGATTCATTAATGAAAGAAAGAAAGAAAGAAACAAAGTCTTACTAAGTCACGATCTAGCCTTTTTTTTTTTTGTTTCTTAATATTATTTTAATTAATATTTATTAAAAATTTGCAAAGAGATTAAATCTGAGTTTATATTTTAACACAATGGTTTAAAAAAAAACTTTTTTTTTTGTCGTTATTAAAAAAAAAAAAGATTTTATTTTTAATTTAAATTTTAACTAAAATTCAGAGATTTGAATAATATGACATTCATTTATTTATTTTTTTTTAATAATTAGTCATTGTTATTGTTTTATTTTAATTTAATAATTTGGATAATTAAACATTGTTAATTTTAAAATTTGTTTTTTAATTGTTATTGTTTTAATTAGGCATTTGTTTTCTTTTATTTTTTTTAATTATTATTATTATAAAACGAGGCGCTTTGAAACAATTAGGGGGGGGGGAAGCAAAGACGGGCATTGCAGATAGTTAATAATAAATTTTACCCCTCACGGGAAATGCACTTATATATAATTAGCTAATGTCTGTCCTTCTGTCCCACTCTGTTTGACCAACTTCCCGTTGAAATAGAAAAAGAAATTTATATTTTCAAACGGATTAAATCAAAAATTATTTTCGTCCCGAAATTTCTATAATTTTTTGACTACTTAATTGTTAAAGTTACGATTAAATAAGTATAAATGTGAGACCGAATTCCCATCAGAATTTCAATAAAAAGAGCATTTACCCCTTTCTAGACAATGTTATGGAGAGTGTAGTTAAAATATTCAGACATTTTGAAGGGGCTCAAAAATTTCCCATTGAAAAGCATTGAGCCTTTAGAAAAATCAAAGTAAATTAATTGTAATAATAAATATAATTAGATAAATCTCTCAAATTAAATTTCATAAAATGTTTTATATAATAAAATTTTTTTTCTTAATTGACTATTCAAAGGAAATCAAACTTTTATTTATTTATAATTATAATTGACTAATTATTTTGGGCTCGCTGGTGTAGTGAGCTAGGGTGTCAGCTTCTACAAAGAAGATCCCTGTTCAAATCCTTGGCGTGCGGGATTTTTCATTAAATAAAAAATATTTATTTAATGTAAACAAATCCTCAAGCAGGCACTGGATTGGAATATTGGATCTCACCACAATAGCCCCCAGGCAACTCTCTCTTCAGCGGGCTGCGCAGCTAGTAATAAACTAAAGCATTTACAAAACATTAAATGAATATATTTAAAAAAAAAACCCCTTCGTTCCCCTTGGCTGACGCCGCTAGATAAATAAATAAATAAATAAATCCATCAGAGGAAAGCAACGAACACATTCATAAACTCCAATTAGCCTCGCTTGTATCGATAACTCTCCCTCTCTCTCTCTCTCTCTCTCTCTCTTTTGAAATAAATGATCCATTCGGACATTATTCTTGATTGTCCGATGAATTGTCAAAGCGAGATTTAATATCACCTCCCCCTCCCCTCCCGTCTCCCCCACCACTTCTATGAAAAATGAATATATTTTATATGATTATTGTTTTCAAATGTGATTTTTTGTATTAAATAAAGTGACGTCACACTCTAATTAGTTCTCAATCGAACTCAACCCAGCTGGCTCGGGCCCGCCTGTATAGCTCAAATTTTATAATTTAAAAACATTCACGCTTTTTTCCCACTCACATGCACACACTAGGCCAGTCAATATCGACATTTAAATCGCAAAACGAAAAGTATTTCTGCATTTTTGGTATGTTATTTGGACCCCTTTAGGAGAGTGTGAAACAACATTTTGCAAAAAAAAGTTGTGCTACCTGCGTAATACGAGAAAAACTTCAAAATTTTCGGACATTTTTCAGTTTTTGCAGTTTAATTAAAAAACTACGGGCTTTTTGACATTAGTTGTCATTATCATTTTTAAAGTATATTAAATTTCAAACAATCGAAGCCAAACCACAGCTCCGTAAGTTTAATACTTTTTGAGATATGAATAGCAATTTCATGTAGGGTTATTTCAAACTTGTCTTATTGGAATTCTTGTTTTTTAAGTTTACAAGAGAACTATAAGTGTTAATGACCTCGTTTTGCGCTTAAATGAAAGATAATTAAATGTGCTAAAACTCATTTTATCACAACTTTTCTCTAAGCTAAAGCGGTTAAGCCGATATTCGGATTTAAACATAAGCAAAACTGAAAATTCTAACATTTGTGAAAATCTTGTACATTTTTCAATCATCATATCTCAAAAACTATTAGAGATACGGAGCTGTAAGTTGGCTTGAATTGTTTCAAATTTAATATACTTTCAAAATGCTATAAGCACCTAATGTCAAAAAGCCCATAGTTTTTGAATTAAACTGCAAAAACTGAAAAATGTCCGAAAATTTTGAAGTTTTTCTCGTATAACGCGGGAAGCACAACTTTTTTTTTTGATTGCAAAATGTGGTTTCGCACTCCCCTAAGAGGTCCAAATAAGATACCAAAAATGCAGAAATACTTTACGATTTGCGATTTAAGGCCTTCTTTTTTTGTTTTTATTAACTGGCCTACACAGTCTTTGGTCCATTTAAGACTTTAAACGATACTTGTATTTATAATCTAAGTTAATATAAAAAAAAAAGAATTTTTAAGCATTTTTTTGCCATCCCTTTAAAATAAACTATAGAATATTTACTAAAATGGAAAAAAAGAGAAAATCTGACGTTAATCCCACGATCTGTTGTGCCTGTGTGTTTCAAAAATTATAAACAGCGACGACCATAAAGCACAAACATTTATTTTCGTATTTAGCCTCCTCCTCTGCTCTGGCCTCTATGTACATGAACATGTATATACAAGCAGCAGCCAGGCAGGCAAGCTATTTAATAAAAGAGAGAAAGACTTTATGAAATAATAATCAAAACAAAATCTTTATACTCGCCTCCTCTCTCTTGAATATTTCGTTTTTACTTTCTCTTACCTCTATATATATAGAGATAAAGTATTGGATTCATGTCAAAAATTCGATGTCGAGATTTTGATGGATCTTCACGTTTTGAGGTCCCCTGAATCCAAAAAAGTGGTTTTCGCGTCATAGCCTGTCTGTGAACAAAATATCTCAAGAACAAGAAGAGCTAGGAGGTTGAAATTTTATATTTAAGTTAGGCACCCCCCTGGGACGTGACACGAAGCTTTTGAACAAAATCGACCAAAGACTACTAGTACTTTACTGATGCACTTTTTCAGTTTTTTCGATTTTCTCAAAATTCGCTCCAACGATTTTCAATCAATTATTTTTTAGATGCTCTTTGAAATTTCAAAAAGTATCCGTCGTAGGTGGATGACTGGGGGGGGGGGAGGTATGTCAGGTAGAGTTATCTGCTGGCAAAAAAATAAAAATATAAACAAAATAATTTATTACTTTCTCTTACCTATGTATATATGTAATATATATATAGAGAGAAAGTATTGGATTCATGTCAAAAATTCGATGTCGAGATTTTGATGGATCTTCACGTTTTGAGGACCCCTGAATCCAAAAAAGTGGTTTTCGCGACATGGTCTGTCTGTGTCTGTGTGTGTGTCTGTGAACAAAATATCTCAAGAACGAAAAGAGCTAGGAAGTTGAAATTTTATATTTAAGTTAGGCACCCCCATGGGACGTGACACGAAGCTTTTGAACAAAATCGACCAAAAAGTACTAGCACTTTACTGATTCACTTTTTCAGTTTTTTTCGATTTTCTCAAAATTTGCTCCAACGATTTTTTTTAAAATTCAAAAATCAATTATTTTTTAGATTCTCTATAAAATGTATATTCTCATTTTGTGATTGAAATCTTCTGAAGACCACTTTACTCTTGTACTCCATAGAAAAGATAGGAGAAATGGTTGCCATGGTAACAAAATATAAATATTTTCCCATACTTATAAATTTTACATCTTGAATTCAATTGTACCCTACTGTCGGAAACTAAATACATGTCGACACAAAAAATCTGGTGTGACAAGCACAGTACACAACTTTCGATTACCGAAGGTAAGAGAAAGTTGTGTGCTGTGCGCCAGTCACACCAGATTTTTTTATATAAAAAAAAGCAATCAAAGGAAAAGGGGAAAAAGAGATATGTGGCTTCTTCGGTCTTCGTAAAAATGAGTGGCGTTTCGCTCCCAAGTGGTCGCCTTCGTCCGGACACAATTGAAGGCTGTTGGAGGTTTCGGTCCTCTTCTGGACGCGATCGAATGCGAAGAAGTTGAGAAGAGGGGTGGTGTGTGGTTGGCTCGTTTTTTTGAAAATTGCGCTGGCGGCTATTGCGCCAGTGAAGAAGAGAGGAATACGCGGGCTGATTCAACCCACGGAGAGATATAATGTTGGCGGCCGATTAGCCGACAACAGAGTGTGCAGAGATGCGGACTGCTTTACACCCCGCAAAAGAATAAAATGTGGAAGATGTTGGCAGCCCAAAAGCCGACAATCGAATGATGTAGAAAATCTGAGGGCTTTGCCAGCCCGCAAACGAGTGATGTAGGATGTTGGCGGTTGCATTGCTCGCCATTGAGTGATCTATTTCTGCCGATCTGCTCTCCCATTGGCGAAAGTGGAGAAAAAGAATTATTTTATTTTTTAACATTTTTCAACTAATTTCCAGGTTTTTTTTATAAATTTGTATTTAAATTATAAAATTTATTTTCAAAAGTTGGCCTAACAGAGAGTATAGGCAGACTGACATTAGCGAATTACAGGTACAGTGAATAAAAGTTCTATAAAGTGCGTTTATCCACACCAGATTTTAAAAAAAAATATGTGTTTTAATAGCTCGAAAGGGAGGGTTTCTTTTTGTTCCATCTAAACAAAAGAAGCATATGCTGTCTAGACAAATAACGGGTTGCCACTCAGACAGGGGGACGAAGGAGGGGGGGGGGGGGGGTTGAATTCAAATTCTATTTACCCTTAAATGAACCTAAATAACGAATAATTGTTAACTTAAAATAACTCACAATAGAAAAGTGTGAAATTTGTATAGTGAACTCAATGACAACAAAATTTGTTCTTTATATAATAGCGGAGTGTCCGTTTGTCTGTCTGTCACCGCTCTGTTTGACCAACTTCCAGTTGGTATTTTGAAACGAAATTTTGTGGAGAGTCCAGGAAAAATACTGGAGCCCGCGAATTCCCAAAAGGGGAGGCGCAATTAATTCCAGAAAATGAATTTGCCCATTGGAAAGCATTGAGTTTTGTCCTGCCTTATGAAAAATTATTCAAATAATTAAATCTCTAAAATTAAAAATTATAAAAATTGTTATATAAATAAATTTTTACTAAGCGCGCCGCACGCCTTCGGCGGGCTTCGCCCCTCTGGACACCCCTCCAGCTGGCTCGGGCCCGGACCCTCGCCTTTTCTTAATTATGAAAGAGAATTATTACTCCTATTACTATTCTAATCCAGTGCTTGCTTGAGGGTTTACATTCATAGAGTATATAAAATTTTCTTAAAAGATCTGCAGCCAGGAGAATAAAAAAACTATTTTAATTTCTTTTGGTCGACGTTTAGGACGCCAATCGCGTCCTTCTTCGGGACCAAAGATTGTTAAAAAAAACACACACTTAGATGAACAATCTTCGGACCCGAAGGACGCGATTGGCGTCCGAAACGTCGACCATTTCTTATGGGAGAAATCGTAACTTAAGGAATTAATAACTCAAAATGTTATTGAAATCTCGGGACCCGAGTATTTTTCCTTGACTCCTCTATATGACTGCAAAATTTCGTTTCAAAATTTCAACGGGAAGTTGGTCAAACAGAGCGTGACAGACAGACGGACACTCCGGCATTATATATATAGAAAAAGTTTTTTTTAAGATAAGAGAATTATTTTTTAATATAAGCCGGAAATTGTTTGAAATGAGTTGGGACTGAGAAATTGCGGCACTTGATTAAGAAAAGGCAAGGGGCCGCCGTAGGCAGGTGGAGCGGCTAGTATTTATTATTTTGTAAACAAAATCACAGAACAAACTTTTTTTTTTTTTGTTCTTTATTTCACGACAATCAAATAACGTTTCCCTTCAGCCAAAAAAAAAAAAAACGTTCGAATTTATCCATCTATCTTCGCCCCTGTGTTTTTCATTTTGAGCGACGTTTGCTCTCCCTGAGAGGTGGGGGGGGGGGGGGGGCTGCTACTCCTCTCTCTCTCTCTCTTCGTGGCTTTTGCCCATCGATTGGTCCAAAGGAATTTGCAAGTCAAATCTGACCCCTCGGCCACCACGTGTCCTCCCCCTCCCCCTCCCTCACCACCTCCTTCCATTTACTTTTTCTCTATCACCTCTAAGGGCTAAACATCTCTCAAAAAAAAAAATTCCATTCAAATCATCTTGGATAGAGAGACTTTAATAATGTTGGTAGTAATAAATAGGGCTGCACAAAATAATCGATTATTCACTGATTATTTTCTAAAAAAAAAAATAATCGATTATAAAAAAAATCGATTATTTTTGGGAAAATGCGTTAGAAAAGATCGAATTAGACTAGTATAAAAAAAATTTAAAAAAATCTGGTGTGACTGGTCGCACAGCACACAACTTTCTCTTATCTCCGGTAGGCCTAAGCGAAAGTTGTGTTCAGTGCTTGTCACACCAGATTTTTTGTGTCCCCATGTATTTACTTTCCGACAGTAGGGTACAATTGAATTCAGATGTAAAATTTAAGTATGTGAAAATATTTATATTTTGTTACCATAGCAACCATTTCTCCTATCTTTCCTATGGAGTTCAAGAGGTAAAGTCTGCTTCAAAAGATTTCAATGGCAAAATGAGAATATATATTTTAAAGAGCATCTAAAAAATAGAGGTAAGAGAAAGTAAAAAAATACATAGTGTCAAAATAAAGTATCATTTATTTTTATTTAGCATTAGGTCTATATTTAAAAACATTCTTTTCGCAAGTATTATCAAATTTCTATCATTGCTAAACAATGGCACAGCATCGATACACTCTATATTTAAGTTAAAGTAAAAAAGTAATTAATTTTTTCTAAGGTTCAGAGATGTTTTGTTTCTTTCGTCTTCATCACAGAAAAAACTCTCTCTGTCAATGCCGATGTGCCAGGAATAAATGAAATTAGTTTATACAAGTTTGAAAAATTATAAACAGTCTTATTAATAACTTGCTGCCATTTTTGTGCAGTAGAAAATTCCGTTTTACGCAAAAATGTTTATGATCAAACTTTTGTGAATCCCAGAAAACTCAAATAATGCGAAATAAAGTATTTTTGCGTACTTCTCGTAAAGTATAACACCCGAAATAACGTAAAATATTTTATTATAAAGTACAGGTGGCAAGCCTAATTCTTCTTCTTCTGTGTTCGCCTTATTCTCGCGATGCGGAGTCGGCGGACCTAACTTACTCCTTCGTTTTTGCGACCGGAAGAAATAGGACAGGCCGGCCTGTCACACGGTCTGACGCCTGTTGAAAAGAGGAAGGAAGAGACAGTCAAATAAAGAACAGAAAGACTGCCTGTCCCAGCTCGGGTAGCTCGTGGTCGCCATCCACGTACCCACAAGATGTGGGCCCCTGAGCGAATGGCAAGCCTAATTGGACCCTGTTATGCATTAGTGTGTCAAGCGCCAAAAAAAATTAAAAATTGAGATAAGTGCGGAATATTGTTTCAAATGCTATAATTCATAGTATTTTTTATGAATATGTCCTAAAAAAATTTATATTTAATGTTAATTGCAAAATTGACAAAAAAAAAATTATATATAATCCAAAGAAAACAAAAAACTTTAATGTTAATTTTCTCAAAACTGGGTAGCGGGCGCTTGACACACTAATGCGTAACGGGGTCCAATTAAGAATGTCTCCTTTCTTACGCCACTACACAAACAAGATTATTAATTGAATCGCGTAAAAAAAAATTCAAATAAATTTTGTATTCCACCTGTTCTTTATTATTATTATTATTAATTTTTTAATTTCATTCTCTCTCTTTTCTAATAATATTTTTCCGAATCAGACGATAATATTCCCTCCCTTGTTTTTTTTTTTATTCCTACCCGGTCTTAAATCTACATATCGAAGCTTGCCATTTAATTGCCATGCATATTTTAACTTTCATCCGGGCGTCCGCCAAAAGAGAGCTCTTTTTTTTGCATGTAAATTATTTAATATTGAGGCAATCAAAATGAGTATCAGGTGACGTTCTGAGTTTTGCCATGCCACACCATGCCAACTAACTCCATTATCGATTCTTATTTATTGGAACAAAGAACATAGGGATATCGATATTTATCTAAATATCGTTTTTTTTTGTTTTGTTTTTTATTAAACAGAAACAATAAAAAATGAATATAAATTTCTATCTGACATGTGAGATAATTTTTACTTTCTCTTACCTCTATATATATGTTAATATATATAGAGAGAGAAAGTATTGGATTCATGACAAAATTTCGATGTCGAGATTTTGATGGATATACACGTTTTGAGGTCCCCTGAATCCAAAAAAGTGGTTTTCGCGACATGGTCTGTCTGTCTGTGTGTCTGTCTGTGAACAAAATATCTCAAGAACGAAAAGAGCTAGGATGTTGAAATTATATATTTAGGTACATTTCTAGGGTGTAACACGAAGTTTTTAATCGAAATCGGCCAAAGAGTACTAGTACTTTACTGATGTACTTTTTCAGTTTTTTTTTTGATTTTCGCAAAATTTGCTGTAACAATTTCGTTTAAAATTCAAGAATCAATTATTTTTTAGATGTTCTTTAAAATGTATATTATCATTTTCCCCTTGAAATCTTTTGAAGCACACTTTACTCTTGTACAGTGAGGGCCACAATTAAGTTCCCACCTTGATGTTTGGTTTTGTTTTCAATTCATTTGATTTTTAATTTTTTTTTTTATTTTTTCGTTCGTTTTGATGCTTTATCAATCATTTTGATTGTTGCTGTGTCGTGATGCTATTGTATTTTGAATTTTGCTTTTGTTTGAATGCTGTATTATTTTGAAATTTTATTTTTTTATTTATTTTTTTCTTCCTGTGCTCATTGCATCGCTTTACTCATGTCCACATTACCCCGAACAACGAACAAATTATATTATTTTCAAATGTTAAAAAAAAAAAATAATATTAATGTTAACAAATAAATGTAAATGTTAATAAATAATAAAAATGAAGCTGGATGGCTTCTCCCGCAGCCGATAATAAATTAAAAAAAAAAAAAAAGTTCTTCCTGATAGCTTTAGCCTTAAGTATACTATATAGTGTATAATGACATAATTTTAATGTCCGAAAAGGTAAAACGTAAAATCTGGTTCAGATGATTTTATTTTACCTTTTCAAATTTAAAAATATACCACCATAATCCATATACTATACCATATACTTAAGGCTAAAGCTATCAGGTGGGGACTTAATTGTGGCGCTCACTATACTTCATAGAGAAGATAGGAGAAATGGTTGCCATGGTAACAAAATATAAATATTTTCCCATGCTTATAAATTTTACATCTTGAATTCTAATATATCGGCGGAAACTAAATATATGTCGACACAAAAAAATCTGGTGTGACAAGCACAGAACACAACTTTCGATTACCGAATGTAAGCTGCGTCTCGTTAATATCAAATGGTAGGCCTATCGATTGTTTAAAGATACTTAGGCCTTCTTCAAGATACGCACTGTACTTAAACGTTGATGCTTGCTGCTATTATAAAATAAATTGCCAAAATACTTTACATTTTTTTAAATAAAAAAAGATCTCTCTCTTATATTTTAATATTTAATTGACCATTAAGTATAACCGCAAGGTAGAAATAAATTGAAGGCAAAATGTATATAAGTAAACAAACAAAAGATATTTGGTCTGTTTAAAAGATTATTTTATTAATAACTTATTAGATAGCTACATATTATTTTGTATTTTAAAATTTCTTCATAAAAAAAAAAAAAAAACTAGACTATTATAAGGAATTTTTCAATGTGGATTTTTTTAAATGAATTGAATTCATAAGAGATTATTGGGACATCGAGCTATAATTTTTTTAATGACTTATTAAAAAATTATCGTGATTAATTTTTTTGTTATCAAGCAAATACAAAAAAACAATCTGTCCCAATAATCTTTAATTTTTTTTTAAATTTAAAAATGAATTTATTGTTATTATTAATCACATATTAATTAAGAAATTTTTTAAAATAAGCTTAGATGATTTATTTAAGATTCAACTGTCAAATTTGTTCAGCATTCTTGCAATAGATGGCAGGCTAGTTTAACAGCCGATATAGAATTATTTAACAAGACATGTGAATGTTTTTTTATTGATGAGGCCAAACATCCCATGGCCCCCGGGAATCGAACCCAGGATCTCCGCCTTTCCGGGAATTAGCCTATATCTGGCCTATATTTATATATATTTTTATGCTTTTATAAAAGATACATAATATATAATAACATTTATAAAGTATTTATTGTTAAAAGATCAATGGAAATCAACCAAATGCATTAAATATTATTAGCTACCATTCTGACATCTCTTGGCAAATTTTTGAATTACTTGATTTTTTGGGCATACTTTTTATGACACACAACGCCATCTTATCGGGAAACATACGTAACACCTTCGCTACTATTCAGCCTTAAATATATTAAAATTTTATTTAAAAAGTGGACTTGGCTCACTTTTGCTCTGAACCCCTTTCGTAATTGAAATAAGACTTCTAATGAACCTGTTATTAGAGAAATTTTCGTCCACTCTGAGGCTGATAAATGAATTATTCAATTAAGTAGAAATAAAATAGGAAAAAAATTCCACTGGAATCCAAGGGACAGGCAGACAATCAGTCGAGGAATGTCTCCGTCTTTAATCACTACTTAACCTAAATAACTGAGAGAGAGAGGGACCAGATGAATTTGTATGTAATTTCCCAAGCATTTCATAATTACATCTAATAGAAATGGGTTTTATATTTTAATAATTCCCCTCTGGCAAGTAATTTACGTCGGGTCAAATAACGCCAATTTTGATAAATTTGAAATGTGCTTGAAATTTTATATTTAAGGGGAAACGGGAGCGAAGGCGTTACACATGTTTTTTCCCGATAAGATGGCGTTGTGTGTCATAAAAAGTATGCCCAAAAATCAATTAATTCAAAAATTTGCCAAGAGATGTCAGAATGGTAGCTAATAATATTTAATGCATTTGGTTGATTTTCATTGATCTTTTAACAATAAATACTTTATAAATGTTATTATATATTATGTATCTTTTATAAAAGCATAAAAATATATAAATATACGCTATTAGGGGGTCGGCTGTTAGACTAGCCTGCCATCTATTGCAAGAATGCTGAACTAATTTGATAGTTGGGTTTTAAATAAATCATCTAAGCCTTTTTTAAAAATTTCGTAATTAAAATGTGATTAATAATAACAATAAATTCATTTTTAAATTTAAAAAAAAAATTAAAGATTATTGGGACATCTTATTACTTTCTCGTACCCTATATATGAAATATATAGGAGAGAAAGTATTGCGATCATGTCAAAAATTCGATGTCGAGATTTTGATGGATATACATGTTTTGAGGTCCCGTGAGTCCAAAAAAGTGGGTCCCGCAAATTGGTCTGTGTGTGTGTGTGTGTGTGTGTGTGTGTGTGTCTCTGTGTCTGTATGTGTGGAACCATTTTTTTTTAGCATGAAGGAGTTGAGCTACCGGGTTGAAATTTTATATTTAACTTAAGTACCTTTGAAGAATCTCAAAATAAGCTTTTGAACAAAATCGGCCAAAAAGTACTAGTACTTTACTGATGTACTTTTTCAGTTTTTTTCGATTTTCTCAAAATTCCCTCCAAGGATTTTTTTTAAAATTCAAAAATCAATTATTTTTTAGATGCTCTTTAAAATGTATATTCTCATTTTGCCGTTGAAATCTTCTGAAGACCACTTTACTCTTGTTCTTCATAGGAAAGATAGAAATGGTTGCCATGGTAACGGAATTTAAATCTTTTTCTTTTTATTAGATTAAAAATCAATTATTATTTAAATTCCCATTTTTTTTTAATTTATTTGTGTCTTTAATTGTTTCAAAGAAAACATATATGTCTCTCTCTCACTTGCAAACATTATCGTCTCTCTCTACTCTTTTTAAATTCCCTTTCCACCTTATCTTCGCATAGAAACAATGTTAATTTCCTATAGGGATTTGTATGTTAATTTCGATTCAAAAGGGGGGTCGCCCTTTGGAACTTTTTACGCATTTAAAATTTTTTTTTCCAATTCTTATGAAATTTTGTATTTATTTACGATTCTATATTGTGTATAAAATGTCCAAATATGAGATTAAAATTTTGAAAAATAACCATAGTTTATTTCAAGCAGTCAACATTTAAAATGCAAGTTTGAAACTAAGGTGCTATGGGAAACTAAATATATCTCGACACAAAAAATCTGGTGTGACCAGCACAGTGCGCAACTTTCTCTTACCGAAGGGTAAGAGAAAGTTGTGTGCTGTGCGCCAGTCACACCAGATTTTTTTGTATTTGCTTGATAACAAAAAAATTAATTACGATAATTTTTTAAGAAGTCATTAAAAAAATTTTAGCTCGATGTCCCAATAATCTCTTATGAATTTAATTCATTAAAAAAAAAAACCGCATTGAAAAATTCCTTATAATAGTCTACTTTTTTCTAAGTACGTTTAGACATCGCTCCTGAACCTTCTTACATCTTTCAATATTTTAGAGTCCAGGAATGTCCTCAAATGGGATGGCTCAAAAAAATCAGGAAAATGCAGAATTTTTCTATTCAAAAGCACTGAGTCTTGCCTCTCATTGTCAAATATATAGACAGTTTCGAAAGTATTGCATTCGGTGACGAGATTTTAATGGAAATACACATTTTGAGGGTCATTGATTTGTAAAAATATTTCAAGAACGCCAAGTGCTACGAGATTAAAATTTGATATCTAGTCTTAGCTACCCCACTGGCACGTAACAGTGAGTTTCTGAACAAAATCGACCAAAGATTACTAGTACTTTAATGATGTGCTTTTTCAGTTTTTTCAAAATTCTCTTCAACGATTTTGATTAACATTCAAAAATCAATTATTTTTATATTCTCTTTAAAATGTATATTCTCATTTTGCCAATGAAATCTTCTGAAGACCACTTTACTTTTGTACTTCATAGAGAAGATAGGAGAAATGGTTGCCATGGTAACAAAATATAAATATTTTCCCATATTTATGAAATTTCACATCTTGAATTCTAATGTATCGGCGGAAACGAAATATGTGTCGACACGAAAAAAATTTGGTGTGACAAGCACAGAGCACAACTTTCAACTACCGAAGGAAAGAGAAAGTTGTGTACTGTGCGAGCCTTCACACCAGATTTTTTTTATTGAAAAGAGAGAGAGAGAGAGAGTTATTTTATAAGCCGGCCGTCAAAAGAGCTGAACCAGATTAAGCTCTACGTCACTAGCATGTTATCACAATCACACACACACACACACACACACACACATATAAACACACACCTATTTATCAAAAAAAATAAAAAATAAAATAAAATAAATATATTAACTGTAAATGATATCCTAACCCCGATCGTAAATCATTTGTGTGTTGATGATGATGATGATGCTGATGATAAATAAATAAATAAAATGTGACCTTTTGAATTTATTATTGTGGAAGAAATTAAAATTAAATAAAAACATCATCATCATCATCATCATCATTTAATTAATTAACGATTTGAGATGATTGCAAGTGATAGATGGAAAAATAATTAATTTTTTTTTACGAGAAAAAATTTTGGTGTGACTACACAAACTCAATTAAAAGGGGTGTTGAAAAACATCTGGTATGACTGGTTGCACAGTACACAACTTTCTTTTACCCTCGGTGCTTGTACCACCAGATTTTTTGTGTCGATATATATTTAGTTTCTCCCGAAATATTATTGGGGATCGGGAGAGAAGGTGTTACGCATGATTTTCCTGGTAAGAGGGAAGTGTGTCATAAAAAGTATGCCCAAACAAATCAAGTAATTCAAAAATTTGCCAAGAGATGTCAGAACGGTAGCTAATAATATTTAATGCATTTGGTTGATTTTCATTGATCTTTTAACAATAAATACTTTATAAATGTTATTATATATTATGTATCTTTTATAAAAAGAATATAAATATAGGCCAGATATAGGCTAATACTATATCGGCTGTTAGACTAGCCTGCCATCTATTGCAAGAATGTTGAACTAATTTGACAGTTGGTTTTTAAATAAATCATCTAAGCTTATTTTAAATATTTCTTAATTAATATGTGATTAATAATAACAATAAATTCATTTTTAAATTTAAAAGATTATTGGGACAGATTGTTTTTTGTATTTGCATACGTTTAGACGTCGCTCCTGAACCCCCCTTAAAATTAAAAAAAAAAACCTCGTTGTGCCTAGCATTTTTGAATATCGAAGGTAAGAGAAAGTTGAGTGCTGTCAGACGAGATTTTTTTATTCCTATGAATGAGATAGCTATTTATTTCTCTCTCTCTCTCTCATTCATTCTCATTTGAGCTCTTAAGGTTTCTCCTGCTTCCTGCACGCAGCGTAAAATGTTATTTTCCGTTTGAACACTTTGCTAGGACGTTCACAGAGAGTTTCCCCTTTTTGCAACAGGTCTGCTGGATAGTTAAACGACTAGGAGAATAGAGTATGCTTTAATCCCAAGAAATTTCAATAGGATTTCTCTATTTACAAAAATAAATTCATCGGATAGCTCAAATTATGTATTGAGTCTTAAGGCGGAATAGGACCGAATGGGTTACGCATGTTTTTCCCGATAAGATGGCGTTGTGTGTCATAAAAAGTATGCCCAAAAAATTAAGTAATTCAAAAATTTGCCAAGAGATGCCAGAATGGTAGCTAATAATATTTAATGCATTTGGTTGATTTTCATTGATCTTTTAACATTAAATACTTTATAAATGTTATTATATATTATGTATCTTTTATAAAAGTTGAAAAATATATAAATATAGGCTAATACTATATCGGCTGTTAGACTAGCCTGCCATCTATTGCAAGAATGCTGAACTAATTTGACAGTTGGTTTTTAAATAAATCATCTAAGCTTATTTTAAAAATTTCTTAATTAATATGTGATTAATAATAACAATAAATTCATTTTTAAATTTAAAAAAAATTAAAGATTATCGGGACAGATTGTTTTTTTTGTATTTGCTTGATAACAAAAAAATTAATTACGATAATTTTTTAATAAGTCATTAAAAAAATTATAGCTCGATGTCCCAATAATCTCTTATGAATTTAATTCACCAAGGTAAGAGAAAGTTGTGTGCTGTGCTTTACAAAATTTTTTTTTTTGATTCATTAATTTCTCAGTCATTGATTTTTTTTTTTTTTAATCGTTATTTTGATAATTAATACATCCCTCCACTCACTCTCTTTTTACGATGATAATTAATGAATGCAAGGTAATGAATGATTTTTGTTTTTTTTTTTTTTTTTGGCTCACATACTCCGGGTTGGCTTGATTGAGTAATTACGAAGAAAAATGGTGGTGGGACTAAATGATAAATAATTTTTTTTTTTTTTAATAAAGATACTTGATTAGTAATAAAAAATAAATAAATACTCTATTAAGTTATTTAAGTGTCTAGTTAGAGGGTAGTTTTCATTTGTTTGGGTGATGATAGAAATATCAAGATGTCGTTTGTCTTGTAGTGTATTAATTAAAAAAAAAAAAAAAGGTAAAATGATATGAATTTTGTATAGGAAATACAAGTTTCGGTTTCAGTTACGATTTTGGCCGAAACTAAGGCTGAGGCCGAAATTCAGTTTTGGTTTCGGCTGAAAATCTTGTTTCGGTCGGATCCTAGTTATTATTTTAATTAGACATTGTTTTTTTAAAGTGGAACTTTTATTTGATCAACACAAATTTTTTCGTTCCTCTATCAGCATGTCGCGTTGCAAGCCGTGACGTCTAAGGCCGTGACGCTACAAGCCATGACGTCACAAGGCGTGACGACAAAAATAGGAAAGTTGAAATTTAATATATATGACGAATTATAAAAAAATAATTGTGAGATTTAATTATTCAATTTTTAAATTGATAAAATATAATTTTTAAAATAATTTAAAATGATTCAAATATTAAATAAATATTGTTCTCAGTTTTTAACATGCGTCTATTGATTTCCCATTTTCCAATTATTAAGTTTTTAGGCATTAAAAGCCTTTGGTGCTGGATGCCCTAAAGTAATAAATAAATAAATAAATAAATAACAATTATTAAGTTAAGATTAAAAAAAGCGATTTTAATACCCTTAATTGAATAATTTTCTGAAAATTTTCAGTTGAACGATCCGAAAAAAAGTTTCTCTTGCATCGTGCTTTCATAAAACCACACAATGTTTTTTTTCCAATTTAAGGTTGTTCGGATAGTACATCGTAAGTCATAATAGAATCTAAATTTTTTTTAAATAAAATTAAAAATTTGAATGCCAAAATTCCTTATTATAATTTAGTCGTGACCTATCATAGTTTATAATTGTATTAAGTTAATAATTTAATTACCAAAAATAATAAATGAATGACTTTCGACTTGAGCAGTTTTTCACGTAATATAGAACTGGCAACATTGCATTCATCAACTATCTATTTTAAATCTTAAACGCCTTAAATTTTATTTTATTTAATATATTACAATGTTTAATGCAAATCAGTTTAAACACAATGGACGATTTGCGAGAAAAAATATTGTAAAATTGAAAAAAAAAATGTATCTGACATAGAGATAAGACACTTATGCTATGCGACGTTGCCAGGCTGGTCTGACTCTCGAGACTTCCTTATTTTTAAATATTAGCGACTGTCATTTTGGAGAATTTTTTTGACTTTCTTGTTAAAATATCTTTAAAAGCGGTCGGCAGAAACTTTTGGTTTTATTTTTAACGTATTCCTCGGAAGTGAATTAATAAAATGTAAGTTTTTTTGTTTTTGTATCAGTTGCACAGATGCCTATATAATTCGATATGTGTGCGTTTCGTCGTTATTCCCCATAGGCTACATGTTAAATTTCAATTTTTTAAAAATTAATTACACGATAACCCTGTGTCAGATCTGCTTCAAAATTTTATTTTATACGTATTTGATAGTGATTAATAACATATTAAAAAATTAGCTTTTAATCTACCAAAGTGCTTTAATGTCCGAACAACCTTAATATAATAAAATGTTTATTTTATTAGCTAATTAATTGTGTTTCAATTGTTACGAAATAAATATTTGCAAATTAAATGTTAGCTGTTTGTAATTTTGAAAAGATGCAATCTCTTTGATATTTTTTTATCATCACCTAAATAAAAACTTCTCTCTAACTAGACACTTGATGATGGAATTATAAATTCTTTTATTTGAAAGATGAGAGAGAGAGAGAGAAATTATAATCAAAGTTTAGACAAAATGAATGAATCATTAAACGCGCGCAAATTTCTAGTATGATTAATTAACAATCGCTTAAAGTTCTCTTAAGAAATTTAATTATCTGTTTTCAAAGAGGAAAGGAGCAACAGCATCCATTTAGATTCACTCTCTCGTGTGTAACTTGAATGAAAATGTCGATTAGTTGCTGCTCTCTCTCTCTCTCTCTCTCTATAATAGTCACTCCAAGAGCTAACGCCTTCGGCGGGACTTGCGCATTAATATAAAATTTAAGTAAAAAAATTTAACAATTTGGACTTTATACATCAAGCTAGTATATTATCCCCATAAATAATAAACTATATACTGTAAAAAAAAAGTAAAAATTTGGTGTGACTGACGCACAGCACACAACTTTCTTTTTATCTTCGAAAATCGAAAGTTGCGTTCTGTGCTTGTCACCCCAGATTTTTTGTGTCGATATATATTTAGTTTCCGACAGTACGGTACATTCAAATTTCAAGATGTAAAATTTATGAGTAAATATTTATATTTTGTTACCAAGGCAACCATTTCTCCTATCTTTTCTATGGAGTACAAGGGTAAAGTGGTCTTCAGAAGATTTCAATGGCAAAATGAGAATATACATTTTAAAGAGAATCTAAAAAATAATTGATTTTTAAATTTTAATCAAAATCGTGGGAGCAAATTTAGAGAAAATCGAAAAAAACTAAAAAAGTACATCAGTAAAGTACTAGTACTCTTTGGTCGATTTTGTTCAAAAGCTTATTTTCACGCCTCAGGTGGGTGCCTAACTTAAATATAAAATTTCAACTTCCTAGCTCTTTTCGTTCTTGAGATATTTTGTTCACAGACACACAGACAGACCATGTCGCGAAAACCACTTTTTTGGATTCAGGGGACCTCAAAACGTGTATATCCATAAAAATCACGACATCGAATTTTTGACATGAATCCAATAATATATTAACATATATATAGAGGTAAGAGAAAGTATAAAACTTGTTGCAATATATACTGTACGTCATTTTATTTTCTTGATCTCTTTAGGATTTGTCCTTACCATTTGCAAAGGAAAGAGGGAGAGAGAGGGGGGGAGGGGGAGGGGCGATCTCCTTAAAGAAAGGCCATTTCCTTGTCTTTGTTGGTTGGTGACCAAGAGGATCATCATCTATTCTTGTAAATAATCTTTAGTGGCCAGACACATGTTTGAATTAAACATGTCCCCCTCCCTCTATTTGATTCTCTCTCTCTGCACTTAGGAGTTAAATAATAGAGTAGACAGACATCCTCTGCCACCCCCCCCTCCCTCACTTCTTCACCAATCTTGACCAACAAGGGGTAATTAAAAGTTTAAGGATTTAACATTTTATTTTAATCTAAATAAAACAATTTTCATTTGAGAGATTTAATTATTACGCCTTCGGCGGGTTTCTGGCCTAGCCGAGGGCTTCGCCCCCTGGATCCCCCGCCAACTGGCTCAGGCCCGCCTGCGGCGGACCCTCGCCTTTTCTTCTTTTTTTTTTTTTTTTTTTTTTTTCTCATTCACACTCACATTCACACAGTCTTCTCGGCAACTTAGGCCATTTAAGACTTTAAACGATATCCGTTAATGATTATTATACATATTGGGGTCGAGGCATTTTTATTTAAGTCATTTGGTATCCAAATGCCTTAAATAAAATTATCGGACTGCCTGGGGTCCGAACCCGCGACGTTCGGTATAGAAGGTAGACACGCTACCAACTACTCCAAGCCCCGTGGGCTCCTTTTCTTCTTAATTATGAAAAGAAAATTTTTTTTTTTTTTTTTTTTTTAAAAAAAAAACATTCACACTTTTTTCTCATTCACACTCACACTCACACACACATTCATACAGTCTTTTCGGCAACTCAGGCCATATAAGACTTTTTACGATATCCGTTATTAAATAATTTATCTATTAGGGGTCCAGGCATTCTTATTTAAGCCATTTGGTATCCAATTGGCTTAAATAAAATCATCGGACTGCCTGGGGTCCGAACCCGCGACGTTTGGTATATGAGGTTAGCACGCTAACCTCTACGCCATGCCCCGAGGGCAAAAAGAAAATTATTATTATTACATTCCAGTCCAGTGCCTGCTTGAGGATTTGTTTACCTTCATAGAATACACAACTTCAAAGAATACTTGAATATTTCTCTATACATTTCCTATGGGAGAAATTGTAACTTTAAGAATTAATAACTCAAAAAGTTATAGGAATTTTGGGACCCGAGTATTTTTCCGGGACTCTCTATAACGTCCTCTATAAGACTGCAAAATTTCGTTTCAAAATTCCAATGGGAAGTTGGTCAAACAGAGCGTGACAGACAGACAGACAGACGGACACTCCGTAATTATTATATATAGAAGATAATTGATTGATTTTTCATAGAACCCAATGCTTTTCTATGGGCAAAATTATGGATTTTGGGCCTTCCCATTTGAGAATTTGGAGACGCGATAACTTCCACTAATAAGAGTAGAAAAATTTCGAAATACCATTTAGGATCATTGCATCTTACAAGGAGAGTACACGGTTGACTCGTCACCGATTTTGATCTCCTTTTATTTGGTGAATCTATACTGAAAAATATTTGTATTCTGATCGAACTTTTCGTCCAATGCGCCCTGTAACAATTTTTTTTTTTTTTTCTCATCTGAAATTTTAAAATCTGAAAAGGATTGTTATAAGGCTCAAAGAAAAGCATATCAACAACAACAACTGATAGCCTAAAGGGTAGAGGAGAGCATTAGTAATCCAGGGATCCCAAGTTCAAAACTTGGGTTGTCATTTTTTTTTTTTTTTTTTTGTATTATTTATTATATAAAAAAAAAAAAAAAAAAAAAAATAAATATTATATTATATTATAAAAATATTTTATTTATATATGCGACATATTTATTACATATTTATACAGAAAACAATGAATAATAAGTCAATTAGATATATTGTATATATGTCCGAAAAAATATTACCTTTTTTTTAGAGACGCAAAGTTTTTGCCACCAGCGAAACCAAAATTTTCTTCATGTGCCGTTCGCGGAACATTTCCTCTTTTGTAGAGCCAACATTTTCGCGCTATGGGGTTGCGCAAACATTTCGGGAGGGGGGGGGCGAGACCCATTATTGGCTCTATATTCCTATATATGTACGGTATATGCCCTCGGGACCTCGACTTCCCCCTTATATACGCCCCTGAATTATTCATTTATATATCTAATTGACTTATTATTCATTGTTTTCTGTATAAATATGTTACAGAGAAATTGCCCATTTCTCCCCCTCCCAATACGTTATTAATTTATTTTTTATAAAATTTAAAGATTCGCTTCTTTTAATAATTGAATAATTATTTTATAATTATTTGTAAAATGAAATAATAAATCAAAGTTAAAGAATTATATTATTTAAAAGTTTAATTGAAAGAAAATATTTAATTATTTCTTATAAACGGAAAATAATAAATAATTTGAATAATAATCAGTGCAATTAAGTAGGGGAAGTTTAACCCTTACAAGAGGGGTTAATTAAGGCCGTGCGCCCCTCTTTTACCGTCAATTGGCTTTCGGTGCTCGAGCCGTGCACATTGCGAGTATAATCCTTTTGGGTATCCAAACCCCAGTGCTCCCTGTGCGATATTATACGGCCACACCAAGCAATCTTCAATCCAGCCGAGTCTCTGGCCTCATCAATTGGTCCAGTGTGGAGGCTGAACAGGCTTTCTGGCCTTAAATATATTCTACTCCTGAGCTGCAGCGAATTGTACTTCCGCTGGCTCTGTCTCTCTCTGGCCGACATCGGGAAGCGGGCCTCAAGACGACGCACCGTCATCTTCACGGAGGCTGTACTGAAACCCCGCCCTCCTCATATCAGTGATCACTCCCAGTGATAAGGTATGGTCGACCATTCCATTAATTAATTAAAAATACTAAAAAAATATATAACAATAATAATAAAAAGAGATCGATCGAACATTCATAACTTTATTTAATAATTTTGAATAGAGAAAATGGTATTAATATTCATATAGTTAATTGTAATGTTGAAAGAGAGAAAGAATAAGAGAAGTAATTATTACGAGATAAACGAAGAAGCGAATTTTTTCTCATTAAAGTATTTTCCTCATTCTCAAATTGAACTCTTTTATTTTATTTGGGTCCATGCCTAATCACTTTCTTTCAGCTGGTCCAGTTCGATTGTCTGCTCTCTGGTATGTACCTCTATCTCAGTTTTCTCATGATCTTTCAATTTTTAATCACTCCTCCAGGCAATTGAAGCGAGATTCTCTCCCACATAACGAGTGACACAATTTCTAATTTTATTCAGCCACTGTAGTCTAAAAAGCTACAGTGTAAAGCGAAGCGGATAAAAAAAAAAACAACGATAAAAAATCCCTTTCGGTCCCCTGGCTGTCCCCAAGCTAAGCCACTGAAAGGTGCCACCCACGCGCGCGGGGAGGTTGCAATGTAATAAATATGTCGCATATATAAATAAAATATTTTTATAATATAATATAATATTTATTTTTTATATAATAAATAATACAAAAAAAAAAAAAAAATGACAACCCAAGTTTTGAACTTGGGATCCCTGGATTACTAACCCTCTCCTCTACCCTTTAGGCTATCAGTTGTTGTTGTTGATATGCTTTTCTTTGAGCCTTATAACAATCCTTTTCAGATTTTAAAATTTCAGATGAGAAAAAAAATTGTTACAGGGCGCATTGGACGAAAAGTTCGATCAGAATACAAATATTTTTCAGTATAGATTCACCAAATAAAAGGAGATCAAAATCGGTGACGAGTCAACCGTGTACTCTCCTTGTTAGTTTTGTCAAAAAAGATCTCCATAGTAATTATATTGATAACAGCGTAGTGAACCGATTTATAAAATTCTTTCGGGATAGTTGAGTTCTCTGAGAGTAACACAGTTCTTAAATTATTTCAATAACCTACTGACTAAATGCAAGACTCGCAGGAGGCTTTTGCTATATTCTACTTGGAAAACCAATGAACCCACCAATTTTCTTTTAACATAATTTATTGGTCCGGCGACCTGGGATAAAGGTAGTCCTCTAGCGAAAGCCCGGGGGTGATGGTTCGACTCCAGGAGGCGCAATTTTTGCCCAATTAAACACAAACTTATCTGACAATAATTTATTATGGGCCCTCGGGCTTGGCGTAATTGGTAGCGCGCATGCCTTGTATACCAAGGGTCTAGGGTTCGTATCCCAGGAAGTCCGATGATTTTATTTAAGCCATTTGGATACCAAATCGCTACAACATTTCTAACTTTAAAAATCTGGTGTGACGTCACACAGCACACAACTTTCCTTCGCTAATTAAAAGTTATGTACTGTGCTTGTCACACCAGATTTTTTGGTGTTCAGATATATTTAATTTCCGCCGATATATTAGAATTGAAGATGTAAAATTTATAAATGGGAAAATATTTATATTTTGTTACCATGACAACCATTTCTCCTATCCTTCCTATGAAGTACAAGAGTAAAGTGGTCTTCAGAAGATTTCAATGGCAAAATGAGAATATACATTTTAAAGAACATCTAAAAAATAATTGATTTATGAATTTTAATCAAAATAGTTGGAGCGAATTTTGAGAAAATGGAAAAAAAACTGAAAAAGTACATCAGTAAAGTACTAGTATTTTTTTGTCGATTTTGTTCAAACGCTTCGTGTCACGTGCCAGGGGAATATCCAACTTAAATATAAAATTTCAACCACCTAGCTCTTTTCGTTCATGAGCTATTTTGTTCACAGACAGACCATTTTGTGGGACCCACTTTTTTGGACTCTCTAAGTTCATTTTTTTTTTTTTAACTAAACCTTAAAAACAAAATGGCGTTCTTGACGAGTGATAATTATTTTTGCAAATTGTCGTTTTTATTGGATGATGCCCCCCCTCAGGTGAATGAATGAATGAATGAACGAGTCAAGTGGATGGAGTTGGTTGGCTCATTCTCTTTTGTCCGACAACAAAATGTCTAATTGAAGGCTATTAATTATTTCAATTAAGTTTGGTCGTTTTGTCCTTTTGAGAAATAATTGCTTGTCTCTCTCTCTCTCTCTCTCTCTCTCTATTATTGTAATTACAGCTACAAAATCCTATTTTAAAATATAAATACTGGTTTAAACCCTTTTGTAGTTTATACAAAATAAAGATTTATTTTTTCATCATTTATTATCTTCTTTTTCATGTATAGTAACATTGAGTTCTATTTCAAGAATAAGATGGATTATTTAAGGGGGGTTCAGGAGCGACGTCTAATCGTACTTTAAAAAAAACTAGACTATTATAAGTAATTTTTCAATGCGTTTTTTTTTAAATGAATTAAATTCATAATAGATTATTGGGATAATTTGTTTAATGACTTATTAAAAATCATCGTAATTAATTTTTTTGTTATCAAGCAAATACAAAAAAACAATCTGTCCCAATAATCTTTAATTTTTTTAAAATTTAAAAATGAATTTAATGTTATTATTAATCACATATGAATTAAGAAATTTTTAAAATGAGCTTAGATGATTTATTTAAAAACCAACTGTCAAATTAGTTCAGCATTCTTGCAATAGATGGCAGGCTAGTCTAACAGTCGATCGCCTAATAGCGTATATCTGGCCTATATTTATATATTTTTATGCTTTTATAAGAGATACATAATATATAATAACATTTATAAAGTATTTATTGTTAAAAGATCAATGAAAATCAACCAAATGCATTAAATATTATTAGCTACCATTCTGACATCTCTTGGCAAATTTTTAAACTACTTGATTTTTTGGACACACAACGCCATCTTTGCGGGGAAAACATGTGTAACACTTTCGGTCCTATTCCGCCTTAAACATATAAAAAGTTAATATTTTTAAAATTACTAATTAGTAAAAGTAATTATAAAGGTGTCTACGTATATCTATATATAT
>JAKCPI010021112.1:0-12237 GCA_023213315.1 Euborellia annulipes
AAGCCTCAAATCGCACCCTCCACCGAGATTATTTGTCCTTGTACTAGGAACAAGTATTTTTATAAAAAATAAATGTAAAAATTATCCTTTTAGAGATAAATTACATATAAACAAGGACATAACTTAAAATTGTATTTTTTCAAGTTGTTATTTTTTTTTTTTTAAACACACACACTCACACACACATTCACACAGTCTTTTCGGCAATTCAGGCCATATAAAACTTTGCCGATATCCGTTATTGATTAATATACATATTGGAGGACCAGGCATTCTTATTCAAGTCATTTGGTATCCAAATGGCTTAAATCCTATCCTATCCTTAAATCCTATTCAAAACGAAGCGTTACTTTTCCTCCCAACAACTCCTAATCCTCTATAAAGCCCAAATTCGGCCGTGTCTTGAATATTGTTCCCACCTTTGGCGAGGGACGTCGAAAGACGCTCTCTCCTCCTTGGAAGCCATACAGAGGCGTGCAATTAGACTGATAGGTGATTCTACCCTTACTGCATCCCTACAGTCACTAGATCATAGAAGAAGAGTATCTGCACTATCTCTCTTCTACAGGTATTACCATGGTCAATGCTCTGCCGAATTAAAATCAATTATCCCACACAATGCAACATATTCACGGAACACAAGAGAGGCATCTTCCCAGCAACCCTATGCTGTTCAGATCACGACTAACAGAACAAATCAATTTCATTCTTCCTTTGTCCCCATGACCTCCCGTGATTGGAACAAGCTCCCTGCGTCTATCTTCCCCAAAACCTACAATCTTCAAGTCTAAACTCAACAGGCATCTTCTCAGTTCCCGCAGTTGAGTTTCCCTTTATGCTTCCTCCTTTTGTTTTTATTTTCTTCCTGGCTGCATGTGACTATTGGTCATTATAGATCTTCGGACCTTATGCACCCATTCCAAAAAAAAAAAAAAAAAAAAAAAAAAAAAATCATCGGACTGCCTTGGGTCTGAACCCGCGACTTTTGGTATGCGAGGTTAGCACGCTAACCCCTACACCAAACCCGAAGGCAAGTTGTTATTGTTATCAATGACCTTGTTCTATTTTACTTATATTAATTATACATCCTATCCCACCTTCCCCTCACCCTGGTCGTGTCAATATTGATAACTTAATAGCCAAGGGGAGTGTGTTTGTCCCTCCGATGAATAATTATTTGGATTCCAAATGGTGTAAATAAATGTGCCTGGATAATTTGTATAGTCATATTTATATTTATTTAATATTTAAAGTCTATATCCGAAAGAATTTGGAAAAGAAATTATAGATTTTAAACAAAAAAAAATTTTTTTTAATTTAAATAATTCTAATAATCCTAATTTTAATAATCTGAATCGTTTACGGCCATTAAAATTGCGTAACAGACCACGGGTGCCCGATTTCATCTAAAAAAATTGGAAATTTGAACCGCTGAAAGAATGCAATATTTAAGTTATGTCGGAGTTGGTTATACATCATGGGCGCCGGAACTGGGGGGAGGGGGGGGGGGGGCAATATGTCTTCTTTTATTTCATTTATTTTTAAAAACGATATATTTTTACTTTTGAAAAATAAAATCTTCTAAATTAAAAGAATAAGAAATTCATTTTTTTTTCAAATTTTTTCCAAAAATTTTTGATAAAATCACTAGCAAATTTTTTAAAATTTTAATTTTATTAAAATTGTGATTTTATTTAAAATTTTTAAGGTTTTATAGTAGATTTGTTTTTGTTTTATACTATTTGAACACATTAAATTATTTTAATTTTCTAAAAAAAATTTTTTGCCCCCCCCCCCCTGATTCAAATTTGTTTTGGCGCCCTTGTTATACATTAAATGTTTTTAAATATTAATCATCGTAGAACTCATCTATTTCAGAACTTGTATTATTATCTTCATCAATTTTCTTCTTATTTTTTTCATAAACAACACCTTCATTAGCTTTATTCTCATAATCTCTTTTGCTTCTATTTTCATGTATGGAATCAGATTTACTCTGTTTCCATTCAGCTTTATTTTCTCCTGAAGTTCCTTCACTAAGAGCGATAACAAGCCTTCTTTTTGTTTCAGAATTACTGTTTGTCTTATCCGATTTTTTTGATTCATCTTTTGGAATTTCTTCTTCTATAGAGGAAGACTGATCTGATACCTTATTATAAGTAGCCGACCCCCGCCGAGAACAAGCAGCTGATTTTGCTCTATGAGAACCTTTCGAAGAAATATTTTGTTCTTCGGAATGTTTGGAATACCTACTCGAATGAGATTCTGAAGAGCTTTTTCGAGATGGATTTTTACTTTCTATTTTGTCATCTCTCGGCGCGTTATAATCAATTATTTTCGGATTAGATGTGTTTTCTTCATTTTTGGATGAATTCGTTTGAGAAATATTTTTTTTCTGACTTTCATTTATGGAAGCTCTAAGATCAGGTGAATGATTTCTATCATAATTGTTGTCTAATGAACTTGGATCACAAAACTCTTCTTCATCATAGTTAAAATTGTTTTCGTTTTTAAGTCCCTAGAAAGATGAAGGAAAAATAAATTAATTAAAAAAAAAAACTTGCTTATGTGGTGATGGATGAAATTTATTAATAATATTATTGAATATTAACTAGATAGGGTTTTGTTTGAAAATAGTTGAAGGTGTTTCAAACAGCGCCCTAGAGTCTGCAAATATGCGAGTCAATATATAGTGCGATTTGCTCAATCAAACACAAACCCACTCATCTTTCAGATTGTTAATTATCTTAGAAAATTGAAGGGGTCGCGTGCAAATAGTGCTAAACTCAGCATTATGACAAACCCGACTTCTCAGCACCATCAATTGAGCAAAGGTCTGTACTAGTTGTACAATTTGTTTCTCATCCTGATATTGCCTTCAGAGAGCTCTGAGAGAAGCAAACCAACTTCCTATTGGTGTTTTGTTTGTTTCCAAAGTTTAAAATTGAAATATATCAGAAGTATTTATTTGTGGGTTAGCACTATCTGCGCCCGACCGCTTCAATTATATGAGCCAAAAAAATATTTTTTAATTTTATTTGTGAAAAAATTAACGTTTTGATTTTAAGTATGAAAACAGAAGAATATTTCAAGACGAATTTTCAGAGGAATTCATGTCTGAGTGTAAGATAATTTTTTTCTCTCTTTCTTTTTGTATTATTTCATTTTACTTTCTCTTACCTATATGTAAATGTTAATATACATAATATATACAGAGGAAAAAGGTATTGGATTCAGGTCAAAAAATTCGATGTCGAGATTTTGATGGATAGACACGTTTTGAGATCCCCTGAATCCAAAAAAGTAGTTTTCGCGACATGGTCTGTCTATGTGTGTTCAATTTAAAGCATGAAAGAATTGAGCTAGGAGGTTGAAATTTTATATTTAACTTAGACACCCACCTAGGGCGTGAAAATAAGCTTTTAATCAAAATCGGTCAAAAACTACTAGTACTTTATTGATGTAGTTTTTCAGTTGTTTTCGATTTTCTCAAAATTCGCGCCAACGATTTTGATTAAAAAAAATTCAAAAATCAATTATTTTTTAGATGCTCTTTTAAATGTATATTCTCATTTTATCATTGAAATCTTCTGAAGACCACTTTACTCTTGTATTTCTTAGGAAAGATAGGAGAAATGGTTACTATGGTAATAAAATATAAATATTTTCCCATGTTTATAAATTTTACTTCTTGAAATTCGAATATACGGTACTGTCGGAAACTAAATACCGGTATATGTTGACACAAAAAATCTGGTGTGACATGAACAGAACACAACTTTCGATTACGCAGTGGCGTACCGAGGGGGGGGCGAGGGGGGCGGTCCGCCCCAGGCCCCGAGCCGGCATAGGCCCCCATATATTTATAAAAAAAAAAATTTAATGAAAATTTCCCTTTTAAAGGTCCCGGGGCCCTCAGGGCTCGAGTAAAAACAAAATTTAATACCATAAAATTATTCAAAATTTAATGAAAATTTCTCTTTGAGAGGCCCCGGGGCCCTTAGGGCTCAAGTAAAAATGGAAAAATTTAGATAAAAAAAAACAAAATTTAATGAAAATTTCTCTTTGAGAGGCCCCGGGGCCCTTAGGGCTCAAGTAAAAATGGAAAAATTTAGATAAAAAAAAACAAAATTTAATGAAAATTTCTCTTTGAGAGGCCCCGGGGCCCTTAGGGCTCAAGTAAAAATGGAAAAATTTAGATAAAAAAAAACAAAATTTAATGAAAATTTCTCTTTGAGAGGCCCCGGGGCCCTTAGGGCTCAAGTAAAAATGGAAAAATTTAGATAAAAAAACAAAATTTAATGAAAATTTCTCTTTGAGAGGCCCCGGGGCCCTTAGGGCTCGAGTAAAAATGGAAAAATTTAGATAAAAAAAAACAAAATTTAATGAAAATTTCCCTTTTAGAGGTCCCGGGGCCCTCAGGGCTCGAGTAAAAACAAAATTTAATACCATAAAATTATTCAAAATTTAATGAAAATTTCTCTTTGAGAGGCCCCGGGGCCCTTAGGGCTCAAGTAAAAATGGAAAAATTTAGATAAAAAAAAACAAAATTTAATGAAAATTTCTCTTTGAGAGGCCCCGGGGCCCTTAGGGCTCAAGTAAAAATGGAAAAATTTAGATAAAAAAAAACAAAATTTAATGAAAATTTCTCTTTGAGAGGCCCCGGGGCCCTTAGGGCTCAAGTAAAAATGGAAAAATTTAGATAAAAAAAAACAAAATTTAATGAAAATTTCTCTTTGAGAGGCCCCGGGGCCCTTAGGGCTCAAGTAAAAATGGAAAAATTTAGATAAAAAAACAAAATTTAATGAAAATTTCTCTTTGAGAGGCCCCGGGGCCCTTAGGGGTCAAGTAAAAATGGAAAAATTTAGATAAAAAAAAACAAAATTTAATGAAAATTTCTCTTTGAGAGGCCCCGGGGCCCTTAGGGCTCAAGTAAAAATGGAAAAATTTAGATAAAAAAACAAAATTTAATGAAAATTTCTCTTTGAGAGGCCCCGGGGCCCTTAGGGCTCAAGTAAAAATGGAAAAATTTAGATAAAAAAAAAACAAAATTTAATGAAAATTTCTCTTTGAGAGGCCCCGGGGCCCGTAGGGCTCAAGTAAAAACAAAATTTAATGAAAATTTCCCTTTGAGAGGCCCCGGGGCCCTTAGGGCTCAAGTAAAAACAAAATTTAATCAAAATTTCCCTTTGAGAGGCCCCGGGGCCCTTGGGGTTCAGGGATATACGGTATTTTAAAAATATTTTTGTGTATGGAGGAGAAGGATATTTAAAGATGAGCACCCCCCCCCAAAAAAAAAAAAATTCAATAGAAGGCCCCCTCTTCTAGTACCGCCCCAGGCCCCCAACTGCCTCGGTACGCCTCTGCGATTACGGAAGGTAAGAGAAAGTTGTGTGCTGTGCAACCAGTCACACCAGATTTTTTCCTTTACAATTCATAATAGATTTGAATCGTATATTTCAGAAACCACCTAAGCGACAAAATTTCAAATCATGTGTTTTTGGTGCTACTGTACAATTTAAAGGTAAATACATCTTTTAGATTATCCCAATAGCATGTTTTTGATTTGGTAAAAATATATTTGAAGGAGACTAGATCTATACTTAAGCTGCAAAACAGTTTTCTTTAGTTTTCCGAAAGTTGAAAAAAGCGCACTTAGGTGGTTTCTGAAATAAACGATTCATTTAGAATAAGTATATTCATACGTGGGTAGAAAACTTAAGAAAATTAAATTTATTTTGAACATGCCAGCTAAATTTTGCCCTTTTTCTATTTACACACCTTAGATTGTCTTTCGAAGAGAGTTGGTATATCCTGGATCCGTTGGTACATCATGGCCATATCATAAAGATATTCATCACGTCTTAATCGTTCTTCTTCTCTTCGTATTTGTACTCGTCTTCGAACATCTTTGCGAACAGGAGGACATAAAGTGTCCAAAGAAGCCCATGCAGCTGCTCTTCTTTGGCGTTCCAGATGAGCACGAATTCTTGATTCAGTTCTTCTCTCAGATTCTTCTCGACGTTCTAAAGCTTCTCGTTCCAAACGTTCCCTTTAAAAAATAAATCAGTCTGCTTTTAGAGAAACGAAAGAGGGTGTTAGAGTGTTCTGTGTGAGGTTCTAAGGGTCAGTTCCTTCCTGAACTGAGTGATATAATTTATTTAAATTATATTGGTTACTCATGTAATATGAATAAGGTAATTATCATTTTTCCATTAAAATTTATAATATATAATAATAGTATATTGTAAAATCAAAAGAGATATGCTTGCAATACGATTTTTAGAATATACTATACGATCCCAAGAACTTAAGTCAGGGAGATCGTTTTTTTTTTATTAGGCATATTTTAATATTGATTCTCACTATAGTTTTGATTTACTTTTTTTTGTTTAATAAATCCAGTTCGGGAAATATAATTAATACATTTTAAATCAAAATTTAAATATAATTTTATAAAGAACTTGGAATTATTTGAGGAATGTTAAAAAAAGAAATAATCCTTTTTTCTCTACTTTCCCTACTTCTGAGAGGAAAGCAGGTCGTCGTCGACAAGCAGAATTACAATTAAATTAACATTACCTGGCTGATTGAATTCTTAAAACAGCTGCTAAGTTATTTCGATTAAGGGGTAAACCAAGACTAGTTCGCGGCCTACGGGATATTGAAGATATAGTTGACTTTGGTGGATATGGAGATTGATCTGAATCTCGAGGTGAAATTGATGATGTTCGACACTGGAATTAAAATAAATAATTTAAATTCCATTTTTTCAATGAAATACAAATGTTAATTTACTTTTCTTATAGATGTATGTAGTTTAAAGGGCTCTGGACTTGTAGTAATGTTGCTATTCTTTCTCTCTTCAAGTTCTTTTTCAATTTTAGCGTGAGCTCGTAAATAATTTGGGACAGAATGTATTCTATTGCGACGGTGACGATTTCTACTTCTTCGATTTGATGATGAAGATGGAACTTTTATTTCAATATTTGAATCCTTATTAGAATGAATTTCCTCAGAATTTGGGGGTGCTAATAAACGATTCAACTCCTCGCGAGCAGCCATTGAAGGAGGCAAGGAAGATGATCGCAACATTTCTTCAGCTCTGATTTTTTTATTTAATGTCCTGAAATTAAGGAAATTAAAAAATTATTATAAATTCCATTTTTTACAGATTTATTTTATACCTTAAATATTCTTGTTCAAGCATTCTTTGGTAGGCGAGTCCTGTAAAAAGATTCTTAGGGACAGGCTTTGCTCGAAACTCCCATTTACGAGTTTGTCTTAATTCCGGAGTACTTCGAGCTCTATAGAGATTTGCTCTTCGTTCAGCTTCATCGCGTTCAGTGAAACTAAATGGTTGCATTTGGGCTTCAAGTTCTGCCCTGCATTCTCTTCGAATTCGTCGACTCCTGTTAATAATTTTTCCAATAATAATTAAACAAATACAAATGTTGTATGAGGAAAGGTAACTATCCTCCATGCTTTCAGATTCAAAATTATTTTCACCAATCAGAGTTAGCTATAATAATGAATGAAACAAACAACGTAATCTTGGGCAGTTTCGCCACTGGACAATTTATTGATATTAAAGGCCTCTCCAGACTCTGGCGAAGTTGAACGCAGGTGACCGAGGAACGAGAGCTTTGCTCGGCTCGCCTCGGCTTATTTCGCTCTTGAAGCGGTTTTTTTTTACCCAAGTCAAATGAACGCGAGTCATTTAACCCCACAAGCACAAAGGGCCCAATTTGGTGTGGCCTAAGTGCTTAAATACCATCCATTGTATTAAAATTTGTATTGTGTTTGTTGGACCGCGGAGTAACGCGAGTGTGGATGCTAGTTCCTCGCCTCGTGCAACTTTGGTGAGTATCCTCGCCGAAGTTACTCCGCGAGAGTCTGGAGGGGGCTTAAGAAAAAGTAAAAGATAGAATTAAAAATAATTAAATCAAGATGAATTAAAAAACATACCAAACAAATATAATAAGTTAATGACAAAAATCTAAAAATAGGGAGAAAGAAAAATACAAAATTAGTGTCTAATTCAAAATTCTAGTAGTAAAAGAAGAAAAAAGAATAGAATTTGGAAGGAAAAATAGAAATTTCAATCACAATTATTGACTTAAATGAAATTCACAAAAGATAAAAAGGGTTGTAAAGTCTTCCCTAAGAAGAAATACACATTGGTTTTATTATAACTACTATTTCAAAAACAAAATTTTATATAAAATCTAGCTACAAAGTTATTTTGATAAATGAATAGTAAAGTTAGTTTTTTTAAATCATACTATTTGGATTGGATCAAAGAAGTATATTTTGTTAAAAAAAGTAAAACCATCAATTAATAAAATTAGATACCTATTTTTTTATTAAATAAATGATAGGTCAAAGAACATTATTTCTCCAGTTTATCTTCAGGTTTGATAATCTTCCTAACATAGTTGAAAAAAAAAATAAAATAATAAATAAAATTTTAAAAAATAAAATAAAAAAATTAAAATTTTTTTCAAATTAACTATAATTTTGTTACCTTCTTTCTTGTTCTTCCATTATTTTATCAAAAAGAGGTATTTTTGAATGATATGGAACTGGATTGGCTTTAAAACATTTCTTTTTTGGTTTGATTCTAATTTCTTTCTCACTTTTAAACAATTCGTTTTGTAATTCATTAATTTCTTTATCTTCTTCTTCCCTGCAAATTATATTTAAAAAAAATAAATAAAATATTAGGTTTTCCCTAAAATAAAAAATCTGGGATGACTGGTCGCACATCATACAACTATCTCAGAAAGTTGCGTACTGTGCTTGCACAGTTTGAGTCTAGATATATTTAGATGCCCATAGCACCTTAGTTCCAAACTTGTCCACTTGCATTCCATAAGTAGGCCTAATACAAGAGTAAAGTGGGCTTCACAAGATTTCAAGGGCAAAATGAGAAAATACATTTTAAAGAGCATCTAAAAAATAATTGATTTTTGAATTTTAATCAAAATCGTATGGAGCGAATTTTGAGAAAATTGTAAAAACTGAAAAAGTACAATCAGTATAGTGATAGTACTTTTTGGTCGATTTTGTTCAAAAGCTGATCTTGTGGGAAAATTTCAATCAGCTAGCTCAATTCCTTCATGCTTAAAATCGTTACACACACACAGACCAATTTGCGGAATCCACTTTTTTGGACTCAGGGGACTTCAAAACATGTATTTCAATCAAAATCTCGACATCGAATTTTTGACATGATCGCAATACTTTCTATATATTTCATATATGGGTAAGAGTAAGTTAAAATGGATAGAATAAATAGATATTATATTTACCGGATGGTCATTTTAAAAGGCTTGGGAATTGTAATTTTTGGATCTTTCCATGCTACACTTTTTGAAGGCGTGACTGATGGTATAAAAGAATCCAAATCACTTTCTATACTTGAAAGATGGTCTTCTGTACTGGAATGGTCCAAGATGCTGTCTAAAATTGATTGGGATCTTGAACTAATCATTCCAACCGTCTTTGAGGAGTTTGACCTTTGAAAACTTTTGATTGTCTTTTTATCAAAATCTTCATATACCAAAGGGATATAATTATTTTCTTTTTTATTCAATGACTCCTTTTTCTTATTTGAATCTATTGAACTTTGTGAATTAGAATCTGACAATTGTAGTATTCTAGAATTTTTCATTTTTCTATTATTATTTTCACGTTTCTTTGTATTTTTCAAGTCATTTTTAAAAGTGATATCCTCATCTAATATCTTATCAATATTTTCTTCAACTGATTTAGTTTTATCATTTTTTTCCTCTAAGCCTTTGTAAACAATTCTATGTTTTTCTTTAAGATTTTCTAATTGAGTATAAAATTCTCTATTAGATAAATGAACCATATCTTCATAATCGGGTATATTCTCATAAAATTCAACAATTGAATCTAAAGAATCATTTTTAAGAAAATGTTTAAATTTTTTCTCTTTTATTGTTAAATCTTTATTATCTATTGATTGTTTTATATTTTTTGGAATTTTATAATTTGATTTGATATTTTCCTCAGGCGTTGATTTCCATTTAGAACAATTTCTTTCGTGCGCTGGACTTGGCAAATTATTTCTTGGATTCACTGGCATCTTCAAGCACGAATGATAAAAAGGGGCTCCGATATTTTTTAAGCTCATTTTGTAATTATTTGAAATTAATAAAATTAAATGTTGCTCTTTGACATTTGCATGTAATTAAAATTTATTTATAAAAACCTTGTTGATATAAAATAAAAGACTGAAGTTTAGATCATATAGACTGAAGCCCGGATGGGTGACCCTTTAAATGACGACTGAAAAAAAGCCATGGATATTTAATTATTTATTAATATTTGTATGTCACAAATACACTGTACACAGTAGCAAAAGTGGAAATAAACTCCATATCACAGATTACTATTGCTATAAATTAATATAAAATAAAACATTTCTGTTGCTAGGAGACAATCATAGTCATAGACGAAACAATCAAGACGAGACAAACCCAATAAAAAAGATTTTTCAAATTTAATCCCTACAGTGGTAGAACTTCTGCTCTTGCTTCTTCATTAGCTTTCGGCTGCAAATGATTACATTTTCCAATTTTATAGTGGTTAAAAATTATAATTACCTCCTAAATATCCCCGAAAGTTTTTTTAAAAATTCAACTCTGTCCTCTATGCTGACTTTCCGGAACTAACCGATAAGTGCCGATCAGAGTTGGGTTTTATACAGGATTTTGCAGTTTTATACAAAAATCGCGGATAAAACTTGCATAAAACGTATAAAACTTGGATGCGCATGCTCAAATCCGACGAGAAAGGAAATTCAAATCAAATTTCATTTTTCAATTATTAACATTTTGATTATATTATTCACTAAATAAAAAGCAAACAACATCGTCAATGCTTTAAAACATTATAAAATATGAAAAGCTTTTAAGCTGTTTTTTCAGGGGGGGGGCGGGCGTACCCAGGATCAAATCTAGGGAGGGGGGCATGGTCAGATCATGTTCGTCCAGGGGGGCAGATCATGGTCGTCCAGATTGTGACATAGCTATTTTTTATATAGAGGGGTAAAGCCTTCGAATTAAAGGCCTAAAAACCCTCGAGTCCTAACAAAAAGAATCATTCCCCGTCAACCACCAATTTTGTTTCGTTTCATCATTTTATAAACATTTAATTTTTTTTGTTGCTTCTAGGGGGGGCAACGCCCCCCCTGCCCCTCGCTGGGTACGCCCATGGGTGGGGGGTTGGTTTTTTCAGGGAGGTCTGGTTTTTTTATAGTTTTATACCTTTTATACATCGGCCTAGTTTTATCCGCAATATTTTACACTATAAAACCGTGTTTATACATATATAAAACTATCGCGGATAAAACTAGGCCGATGTATAAAAAGTATAAAACTGTAAAAAAACCACTTCCCCCCTGAAAAAACAGTTTAAAAGCTTTTTATATTTTATAATGTTTTAAAGCATTGACGATGTTGTTTGTTTTTTATTTAGTGAATAATATAATCAAAATGTTAATAATGGAAAATGAAATTTGATTTAAATTTCCTTCCTCGCCGGGTTTGCGCATGCGCATCCAAGTTTTATACATTTTCTTTTTACACTTTTATCCTTTATCCGCAATTTTTGTATAAAACTGCAAAATCGTGTATAAAAACCCAACTCTGGTGCCGATAAGGTCTTTTTTTTCTACTCACTGCTATTATATTTCTCATCTGGTTTCTAATTTAGTGAAAAACCAGGTGAAAACCAATTTTATTATCTTATATTGTAAATGGTAAAAACCAAAAAACAAATTTAACTTTTCATTTATGAGAAATAGTTAATTTTTATCTAGATAAGATTTTATTTATATCGTTGAATATTTATTTATTTAATTAATATTGATCAAAGTATTATTTGAAAGTAGTGGGAGGTGTATATTTTTAATCAAATGTTAATACAATGACATTTTGGTTGATTAATTTCCAAGGTTCAGGTAATATAAAACATTCTTTATATCATATTCTGTATTTTTTTATTAGTCATGTTATTATTTAAGTTCTTAAATTAATAATTAAAAAAAGAATGGATGATTCACTAAAAAAGAAGAAAACTCAAATCTCGTAATAAAATTAATAATATTAAAATCCAGATCTCCAAAATTAATTAACTAAATCTTGTTTAAAAATAATAAATTCTAAATATTGTTTAAAATTTGTAAGTTTATAATAAAATTTATAT
>JAKCPI010021113.1:0-12946 GCA_023213315.1 Euborellia annulipes
TGGAATTAAAATAAACTAAATTTTAAATTCCATTTTTTCAATGAAATACAAATGTTAATTTACTTTTCTTATAGATGTATGTAGTTTAAAAGGGCTCTGGACTTGTAGTAATGTTGCTATTCTTTCTCTCTTCAAGTTCTTTTTCAATTTTAGCGTGAGCTCGTAAATAATTTGGGACAGAATGTATTCTATTGCGACGGTGACGATTTCTACTTCTTCGATTTGATGATGAAGATGGAACTTTTATTTCAATATTTGAATCCTTATTAGAATGAATTTCCTCAGAATTTGGGGGTGCTAATAAACGATTCAACTCCTCGCGAGTAACCATTGAAGGAGGCAAGGAAGATGATCGCAACATTTCTTTAAGCTCAGATTTTTTTTTTTAATGTCCTGAAATCCAGGAAATTAAAAAATTATTACTTAAGTCCATTTTTTACAGATTTATTTTATACCTTAAATATTCTTGTTCAAGCATTCTTTGGTAGGCGAGTCCTGTAAAAAGATTCTTAGGGATCAGAGCTTTGCCCGAAACTCCCATTTGCGAGTTTGTCTTAATTCCGGAGTACTTCGAGCTCTATAGAGATTTGCTCTTCGTTCAGCTTCATCGCGTTCAGTGAAACTAAATGGTTGCATTTGGGCTTCAAGTTCTGCCCTGCATTCTCTTCGAATTCGTCGACTCCTGTTAATAATTTTTCCAATAATATAATTAAACAAATACAAAGGTTGTATGAGGAAAGGTAACTATCCTCCATGCTTTCAGATTCAAAATTATTTTCACCAATCAGAGTTAGCTATAATAATGAATGAAACAAACAACGTAATCTTGGGCAGTTTCGCCACTGGACAATTTATTGATATTAAAGGCCTCTCCAGACTCTGGCGAAGTTGAACGCAGGTGACCGAGGAACGAGAGCTTTGCTCGGCTCGCCTCGGCTTATTTCGCTCTTGAAGCGGTTTTTTTACCCAAGTCAAATGAACGCGAGTCATTTAACCCCACAAGCACAAAGGGCCCAATTTGGTGTGGCCTAAGTGCTTAAATACCATCCATTGTATTAAAATTTGTATTGTGTTTGTTGGACCGCGGAGTAACGCGAGTGTGGATGCTAGTTCCTTGCCTCGCGCAACTTTGGTGAGTATTCTCGCCGAAGTTACTCCGCGAGAGTCTGGAGGGGGCTTAAGAAAAAAGTAAAAGATAGAATTAAAAATAATTAAATCAAGATGAATTAAAAAACATACCAAACAAATATAATAAGTTAATGACAAAAATCTAAAAATAGGGAGAAAGAAAAATACAAAATTAGTGTCTAATTCAAAATTCTAGTAGTAAAAGAAGAAAAAAGAATAGAATTTGGAAGGAAAAATAGAAAATTTCAATCACAATTATTGTCTTAAATGAAATTCACAAAAGATAAAAAGGGTTGTAAAGTCTTCCCTAAGAAGAAATACACATTGGTTTTATTATAACTACTATTTCAAAAACAAAATTTTATATAAAATCTAGCTACAAAGTTATTTTGATAAATGAATAGTAAAGTTAGTTTTTTTTAAATCATACTATTTGGATTGGATCAAAGAAGTATATTTTGTTAAAAAAGTAAAACCATCAATTAATAAAATTAGATACCTATTTTTTTATTAAATAAATGATAGGTCAAAGAACATTATTTCTCCAGTTTATCTTCAGGTTTGATAATCTTCCTAACATAGTTGAAAAAAAAAAATAAAATAATAAATAAAATTTTAAAAAATAAAATAAAAAAATTAAAATTTTTTTCAAATTAACTATAATTTTGTTACCTTCTTTCTTGTTCTTCCATTATTTTATCAAAAAGAGGTATTTTTGAATGATATGGAACTGGATTGGCTTTAAAACATTTCTTTTTTGGTTTGATTCTAATTTCTTTCTCACTTTTAAACAATTCGTTTTGTAATTCATTAATTTCTTTATCTTCTTCTTCCCTGCAAATTATATTTAAAAAAAATAAATAAAATATTAGGTTTTCCCTAAAATAAAAAATCTGGGATGACTGGTCGCACATCATACAACTATCTCAGAAAGTTGCGTACTGTGCTTGCACAGTTTGAGTCTAGATATATTTAGATGCCCATAGCACCTTAGTTCCAAACTTGTCCACTTGCATTCCATAAGTAGGCCTAATACAAGAGTAAAGTGGGCTTCAAAAGATTTCAAGGGCAAAATGAGAAAATACATTTTAAAGAGCATCTAAAAAATAATTGATTTTTGAATTTTAATCAAAATCTATGGAGCGAATTTTGAGAAAATTGTAAAAACTGAAAAAGTACAATCAGTATAGTGATATTACTTTTTGGTCGATTTTGTTCAAAAGCTGATTTTGTGTCCAGGAACTTAAATTTAAAATTTCAATCAGCTAGCTCAATTCCTTCATGCTTAAAATCGTTACACACACACAGACCAATTTGCGGAATCCACTTTTTTGGACTCAGGGGACTTCAAAACATGTATTTCAATCAAAATCTCGACATCGAATTTTTGACATGATCGCAATACTTTCTATATATTTCATATATGGGTAAGAGTAAGTTAAAATGGATAGAATAAATAAATATTATATTTACCGGATGGTCATTTTAAAAGGCTTGGGAATTGTAATTTTTGGATCTTTCCATGCTACACTTTTTGAAGGCGTGACTGATGGTATAAAAGAATCCAAATCACTTTCTATACTTGAAAGATGGTCTTCTGAACTGGAATGGTCCAAGATGCTGTCTAAAATTGATTGGGATCTTGAACTAATCATTCCAACCGTCTTTGAGGAGTTTGACCTTTGAAAACTTTTGATTGTCTTTTTATCAAAATCTTCATATACCAAAGGGATATAATTATTTTCTTTTTTATTCAACGACTCCTTTTTCTTATTTGAATCTATTGAACTTTGTGAATTAGAATCTGACAATTGTAGTATTCTAGAATTTTTCATTTTTCTATTATTATTTTCACGTTTCTTTGTATTTTTCAAGTCATTTTTAAAAGTGATATCCTCATCTAATATCTTATCAATATTTTCTTCAACTGATTTAGTTTTATCATTTTTTTCCTCTAAGCCTTTGTAAACAATTCTATGTTTTTCTTTAAGATTTTCTAATTGAGTATAAAATTCTCTATTAGATAAATGAACCATATCTTCATAATCGGGTATATTCTCATAAAATTCAACAATTGAATCTAAAGAATCATTTTTAAGAAAATGTTTAAATTTTTTCTCTTTTATTGTTAAATCTTTATTATCTATTGATTGTTTTATATTTTTTGGAATTTTATAATTTGATTTGATATTTTCCTCAGGAGTTGATTTCCATTTAGAACAATTTCTTTCGTGCGCTGGACTTGGCAAATTATTTCTTGGATTCACTGGCATCTTCAAGCACGAATGATAAAAAGGGGCTCCGATATTTTTTAAGCTCATTTTGTAATTATTTGAAATTAATAAAATTAAATGTTGCTCTTTGACATTTGCATGTAATTAAAATTTATTTATAAAAACCTTGTTGATATAAAATAAAAGACTGAAGTTTAGATCATATAGACTGAAGCCCGGATGGGTGACCCTTTAAATGACGACTGAAAAAAAGCCATGGATATTTAATTATTTATTAATATTTGTATGTCACAAATACACTGTACACAGTAGCAAAAGTGGAAATAAACTCCATATCACAGATTACTATTGCTATAAATTAATATAAAATAAAACATTTCTGTTGCTAGGAGACAATCATAGTCATAGACGAAACAATCAAGACGAGACAAACCCAATAAAAAGATTTTTCAAATTTAATCCCTACAGTGGTAGAACTTCTGCTCTTGCTTCTTCATTAGCTTTCGGCTGCAAATGATTACATTTTCCAATTTTATAGTGGTTAAAAATTATAATTACCTCCTAAATATCCCCGAAAGTTTTTTTAAAAATTCAACTCTGTCCTCTATGCTGACTTTCCGGAACTAACCGATAAGTGCCGATCAGAGTTGGGTTTTATACAGGATTTTGCAGTTTTATACAAAAATCGCGGATAAAACTTGCATAAAACGTATAAAACTTGGATGCGCATGCTCAAATCCGACGAGAAAGGAAATTCAAATCAAATTTCATTTTTCAATTATTAACATTTTGATTATATTATTCACTAAATAAAAAGCAAACAACATCGTCAATGCTTTAAAACATTATAAAATATGAAAAGCTTTTAAGCTGTTTTTTCAGGGGAGGGGGGTTGGTTTTTTTCAGGGTCTGGTTTTTTTATAGTTTTATACCTTTTATACATCGGCCTAGTTTTATCCGCAATAACTTTATACATGTATAAAACTATCGCGGATAAAACTAGGCCGATGTATAAAAAGTATAAAACTGTAAAAAAACCAATTCCCCCCTGAAAAAACAGTTTAAAAGCTTTTCATATTTTATAATGTTTTAAAGCATTGACGATGTTGTTTGCTTTTTATTTAGTGAATAATATAATCAAAATGTTAATAATTGAAAAATGAAATTTGATTTAAATTTCCTTCCTCGCCGGGTTTGCGCATGCGCATCCAAGTTTTATACATTTTATCCGCGATTTTTGTATAAAACTGCAAAATCGTGTATAAAACCCAACTCTGGTGCCGATAAGGTCTTTTTTTTCTACTCACTGCTATTATATTTCTCATCTGTTTCTAATTTAGGTGAAAACCAATTTTATTATCTTATATTGTTAATGGTGAAAACCAAAAAACAAATTTAACTTTTCATTTATGAGAAATAGTTAATTTTTATCTAGATAAGATTTTATTTATATCGTTGAATATTTATTTATTTAATTAATATTGATCAAAGTATTATTTGAAAGTAGTGAGGTGTATATTTTTAATCAAATGTTAATACAATGACATTTTGGTTGATTAATTTCCAAGGTTCAGGTAATATAAAACATTCTTTATATCATATTCTGTATTTTATTAGTCATGTTATTATTTAAGTTCTTAAATTAATAATTAAAGAATGGATGATTCACTAAAAAAGAAAGAAAACTCAAATCTCGTAATAAAATTAATTAATATTAAAATCCAGATCTCCAAAATTAATTAACTAAATCTTGTTTAAAAATAATAAATTCTAAATATTGTTTAAAAATTTGTAAGTTTATAATAAAATTTATATAATTACAACAAGAAGCAACAATCAATTTATTATAATCCTCCCTTTGGTTGAAATTTGGAAACATGTGCAGCAATTTTTCACATCATACTTCAAATAAATATGAAATGTCAAAACAAACTGACTGACATTTGTATGACATTAATGTGCCCTAAAGATTAACTGCGTCTAGTCCCATATAAAAAAGTATATGGTGCGGAATCGATTCATCACTCCATTCAATCTGATCAAAAATTCATAAGATATTTTAGATAAAAAACATTTATTTTTTGTACAGTGAAGGACAATATTAAGTCCCACCCATGCGTTTTCTACTTGTGATTATTTCATTGTTTATAAGAAAATATTTAATATTTTTTAATGGAAACTTTCATGGTTCAAACCTAGAAAATTTCCAATAAAGATTTTCATTTTCTTTTATAAAAACAATGAAATAATCACAAGTAGAAATCGCATGGGTGGGACTTAATATTGTCCCTCACTGTACATTGGAACAGGACGCGATAGTCTCTGTGCCCTGAGCCATTATCCAAATCTATTTTTTTTTTAATTAACCAAGTCTTTACCTATATTAATAAAATATTCAAATGTGACAACTCACTATCACCAGATGTTCCAATAAATTTAGATAGAAACGTCATGATATTTTCGGGACTTTCCTTAGTGGATCTCTTCTGGCAGTTTCCTTCTGTCCTAATTTACTACATTAACCACATCTTTCATGTATTCGATAATTTAGTAAACCGTTTATTTTATTTTTTTCTTTTTAGAAAATATTCATTAATAGGTGTGTCAAGACAATAACACCGTGAATGTCGGATAGCGAATTCGAGTCGGCTACAGAATACACTGGACTAATGGATGCTCATGTAGGACCTGTCAGAACAGAACCGATTGCTGAACGAAATACCAGAAGAAAAAAACAACAACAACAAAGGACAAATGAACTCCGTTCAACACAATCTGACACCGTAATAAATTTATCTTTCACTTAAATATAAAAACAAATTCAGAAAATTTAAACTAATGATATCTAAATTTACTCTAATTTTAAAATTGCAGCAAATAAATCGCAATAATTCAGCCAATCAAGATCTCTCGAATTCCTCGCAGGCAGGACCTTCCCAACCAAATGATCAGAATGTAGAATGGATCATCGATGAAGAGGAAGAACTTAAATATGGAGCAAAACATGTTATTAAATTGTTCATTCCAGTTTCATTATGTATGCTTGTTGTTGTCGCTACTATAAGTTCTGTTAATTTTTACACAAAGCGGGATGTCTATCTGTAAGTATATAAAATTATAATCAATATTTTTACTTGTAATCTGTTAAAATTTCAAATTTTTTTTAGAATTTATACTCCTTTTCATGAAGATAGTCCTGAAACAAGCACTAAAGCATGGAATGCAGTCGCAAATTCGTTAATACTAATGTCTGTAATTGTAGCAATGACAATCCTATTAATTGTTTTGTACAAAAAAAGATATTATAAGGTATTTATACAATCAATAATTCTTTTTAGTTAAAATACATATATTATAGTGATATAACTTGATTCTGAATAAAATGAAATATTCTGTATATATATACAGATTGCTACCAAAATCCGGTCAAAATGAATGTTTCGGCAAAATATTATTTATTAAAATGTAAAAATTACTTGCACATTAATAGGGACATTCTTTTAAAATAAAATTATTATACTTGTTAGGTCTATAGCCCCTCATTTTAATCGATAACGAATTTTTCCAATCAGTCCTTGTCCATTTTTTTAACGTCTGTCATAATAGCGTCTTTGTCTCGGTTTATTGGTCTTCCTTCAAAAAACGCTGCACCCGAAATAGGCGAAAGGCTTCAAATCTGGACTGCACGGATGTCAGAAGTCTTTGGTCCAACATGACATTAACAGGCTTTTCTTTCCTTGGCGGGGATTATATTATGCATTTTATCTCATTTTCTCGGACATTTGCAGAATACAGATACAATTCAACTACCTCTATATACACACATACGTATATAACTTACTTTTTGCCCAAACTGAGCGACTGCAACTAAGTCGCCAGGAATTAAGTTTGAATCAGTGGATATAAAAATTTCTTTTTATTTGAAATTTTAATCAGTTTAATTAAAGGATATAACAGGATGTTAATGATTACTCGAAGACGGTGGTGAGTGTATTTTAAGTTAAGTTACAATTTTTTTTATTATTTCTAGTCAATTATCCTCCAACCAGTATACATTATTGGTTTCATCTTCAGGGCCTATAAACAAAAATCCAATAAGGAATCCTTTATTATTTTCGTCAAACAAAGATTTGTTAGATTTTTTAAAATTATAAATTTTTTTCATATATACGAATTATATATATAGTTGCAAAGCCCGCCTTCGACCTAGCCAGAGGCTGCGCCCCTGGACTCTCTTGCACACCTTCGGCGGTCAAGTTTTTTGCCATTTAGGATTTTTGTTGCAATGGAGTGTTCAGATGTTAAAGAAGGCTCTTGAGTTCAAGCGAGGGTACTGGGGATAGAAGAAATTTGATTACTACGTTACTCCCTGGTTCATGTACTATATGTGAACTTAATTCCAAAAAGATTCATTGAAAATTGTGGATAGAACATATATATAAAATTGTGGATAGAACATATACATATATACATACATTTTTCCCATTTCATTTTTAGAATTAGAATTAGAATATTTTTATTGCTTATGAATTTACAATTCTTAGCTACAAGACTACAAGACTCAACGTCTTCTCCTTCACCTTTTTTCAGCTTGTACAAAAAAAAAATAGTTAGTTATTTCTTAATCTCAAGGAACTCATAAGGAAATAATATAGATCATTTAACATAGTTTTCTACAGAATTATATATATGTAAAGATATATATATGAAAAAAATTTTAAAAATCTAACAAATATTTGTTTGACGAAAATAATAAAGAATTTCTTATTGTATTTTTGTTTGTAAGCCCAGAAGATGATCCACTTGGATAGGATTGAAAGAACCAATAATGGAGGTACATGGTCTGTTAATTAAGTGACTACAGAAATAATTAAACAATTTTTTTTATATATATAATAATATATAATACATTCTCCACCATCTTCAGGGGCCGTTGACATTCGATATTCTATAATAAGTAACAATTAAGCATTTATAAAGATATTTTTTTGCATGACACAAATATATTTTCTGATTTCAGGAGATAAGACATACTGGTCTGTATCTTAATTAAACTCGTAGAAAAATTTTCATTTGATTGCTAAAGTTAAATAATTAAATACAAATGAAAAATAATCTGAACCAGTTTTATTAATATTGTTGTTACGGTATCATCCGAAATTAAAAACAAAAAATTGCATGACTTGGTGGATCGAACCCGACCAAATGATTCCAGCGGCTGGATGCCAGCTTAGCAACAGATGACTATTAGGCGTGATGTTTCAGTCAGAAATATTTGAAAGCAGATGATGTCAGTATCATTATATTGTTTTTTTCCATCCGGTCCTTAGTGGCCTTGAAGATTTTTTAGGCTCAAATTATAACAATTTTAGAGAATCCTCAAGTGAAATATTTATTAATGTAAGTCAAAAGTTGTTTAAATTTTTTTTTTTTTTTAGGTTATTCATGGTTGGTTAATCCTATCTTCTTGGATGTTACTTTTTATTTTTTCATATCTATATTTAGAGTAAGTAAACATTTTTATCTTCATATAAACGTTAGAAATTTTAATGGTACATTTCTCTTTCTCTATATAATTTAAACAGAGAAGTTTTAAGAGCATACAACGTACCGATGGACTATATAACACTTTCAATACTCATGTGGAATTTTGGCTTTGTCGGCATGGTGTGCATTCATTGGCAAGGACCTTTGCGTCTTCAACAAGCCTATCTCATTTTTATTGCTGCTTTGATGGCCCTCGTCTTTATTAAATATTTACCTGAATGGACTACGTGGGCAGTTCTCGTAGTAATCTCTTTTTGGGGTACAAATAAATTTCTTGTAATTTTATTAAGGACAAACAATTAATGTTTATTATTTTAATAGATTTAGTAGCCGTTCTGACACCCAAGGGACCCTTAAGAATATTAGTAGAAACGGCCCAAGAAAGAAATGAACAAATTTTTCCTGCTCTTATTTATTCATGTATGTATTTATAATAATTTTCCTTCTTATTATAATTTTTTTCTTATTCATTTTCTCTTTTTTAGCTACTATAATGTATAGTTCCGTGAATATGGCTTCAGGAGATGAAGAACCTTCTAATTCAGCTCTTAAGAGACACAAAACTGACTCTACCCAACCATCTGATTCCCAAGGTAACAAAAAATCTTAAAATCTTCCTATTAAGTGGACTATGTTATGCATAAAGGAATCAAGCGCCATTATGATCGAAATTGGGATGAGACTGCCATCTTGTAGTGAAAAAGAAGATCTACCTCTTTATTTAAACCACAACATTATTACTCTGTGCACTTTTTTTTGTATAAAACAATCTTATCTCAGATTTAATGGTTCCTTCGTGCATAACATCGTCCAAGTATAATGCGTCCATGATTCAGAAAAATTTTATTTTGAATAATGATACTTTTGTTAGCGAGGCGAATAGCTGAATCAATATGTAGTAGAAAATAAATGGCCGAGCAGCTATGTTTATTTCTTTATTTAAGAACCCACAGCGACGTTTCGGTCGACTATGCGACCATCTTCATGGCTAGAGTTCAGTCAACAAAAAAACCTCTTAAGTTCTTTGACAGACATTTCATAAAATTCATTACAATCTACCAGATATAATGCATTCAGCGCCAAAGCCAAAATGTCATATTGACTTTGGCGCTGAATGCATTATATCTGGTAGATTGTAATGAATTTTATGAAATGTCTGTATGCTGAGGATTTTTTAAAATTTTTTCCTCAATTCTCAAAAAATTTATGGACTGCTTACCCAGTGCAATAAATATATAGTGGAGAAAAATACCTATCTTGTCGGATTGGGAGCAAAGGCTCGAAGCCGAAGATTATCAAACTATGTTTTAATATTTTTGTATATCTCAAATGTGCCAATAAACTATTTATTTATTTATGAAATGTCTGTCAAAGAACTTAAGAGGTTTTTTTTGTTGACTGAACTCTAGCCATGAAGATGGTCGCAAAGTCGACTGAAACGTCGCTGTGGGTTCTTAAATAAAGAAATTAACATAGCTGCTCGCCTTTTATTTTCTACTAAATGATACTTTTATTTTTACTTTCTCTGAAAATATATATATAGAGAAGAGAAACGTATTGGATTCATGTCACAAATTCGATGTCGAGATTTTGATGGATATACACGTTTTGAGGTCCCCTGAATCCAAAAAAGTGGTTTTCGCGATATGGTCTGTCTGTTAACAAAACATCTCAAGAACGAAAAGAGCTAGGAGGTTGAAATTTTATATTTAAGTTAGGTACCCCCTGGGACGTGACACGAAGTTTTTGAACAAAAAGTACTAGTACTTTACTGATGCACTTTTTCAGTTTTTTCGATTTTCTCAAAATTCACCCAAATTTTGATTAAAATTCAAAAACAATTATTTTTTAGATGCTCTTTAAAATGTATATTCTCATTTTTCCCTCAAAATTGTATGAAGCACACTTAGGCCATTTAGACACATTCCCTATTTATTTCAAATGATTGGTAGCAAATTCAAATGAAATAAATTTTTTCTCGCTGGGACTGGCGAACCCGGGACCCTAGGCAAGAGAAGCTAATGTCTTCTCTCTGAGCCTCGAGTCACGGGCCTTTAAATTTTATTAGATAGATATCAATATAAAATAAAAACATGATATTTTTTTCTAGAGGATCCAGAAACAGGATTTTCCCGTGATTGGGTGGAGAATCACGAAGAACGTGCAAATCTCAGGCAACAGACTTTGGATCCTGATCCAGGAGGTGCTGGAGAAAGAACTTCTCAATCCAGAAACAACCAGCAAACTCAAGCTAATCAAATGGAAGAAGAAGAAAGTAAGTCTTTATATTTTAAACTTGCAAAGGTGAGACCACATCTAGAACGATAATTGGGATGTAATTTTTTTTGTGATTTTCGAGATCAAGAAAAATCACCTGTCTTGGAAAGAAGGCCGTAGTACAAATAGAGGATGAAAAAAATGAAAGACTTCTTTTCGGCCCGAATTATTATTAAGGGATATTAAACCCTTGTCGACGTTAGGGGACTAAGCGTCACCCATCTTCTTGTTGGTAGCTGCACTCGATGGTATTCGCAGAAACGCATATATAAACATATAATATAAATTGGGGGGGGGGATATATATATATATATATATACCAAATGGCGAAAGTCTGAAATTGAACAATTCGAGAAAAGGCAAAGTTTTATAAACATATACATCTAAATGACCGGGCAACAAATCAAATAGCCAGAATTAATAGCAAAGAATAGAAATATATTTTCGTCACTTTGGCACTCTAAAGAGAAAACTTTTTAACAACGTTTGGAAGGCTTAATTCAAAAATTGAATTTTCGGACTTTCGCCACTATGATACTCAGCAGGCGATATATATACATATAAACGTTGTAGTCAGCAATAATCAGTTGGAAGTAAGTAAATATCATCAAAGACAATGTAGAGGAAGGCTGTAATACAGATAGACAGATGAAATAAAATGAAAGACTTCTTTTCGAATTATTTACAGTCGAATTATTACAGCCTTCCTCCACATTGTCTTTGATGATATTTTAACTACTCCTGATTATTGCTGACCACAACCGTTATATGCGTTTCTAGGAGTACTATTAATGGGCAGCTACCCACAAGATCGGTTCTGAAGATGGTGACATTTGGTATGAGCAATTCATATTTGAACTGGCTCTGGTTTATACCATTGAAAATTTTTTTTTTTAAATTCATAAAATTTTTATTATGGAAGATTTTAATTATAGACCAATTTTGTTATTAAATATAAATACTGTTCAAGGTTTTAGTCAGTTTGAGTTGGAGCAAGTGCACAGTACTTGAAAACGACTGCAGAATATGGAGTCAAAACGTTGTATAGTATTTGTATTTTTCATAAATAATTAATACAAAATGTGATCTATAGTTAAAAACTCTCATAATAATAATACACCCCCAAAAGCTTTAATAAACACTTTCATAAAAGTTTCTAAATGCTATTGAATACAAACATAATTCGAGTCCAGGCGGCTTAGCTCAGCATGTCATTGTCACAAAACTGTATTTGTATTTGAGCTGACGTTTCATGATATACTTTCATAGCGATGGATCCGGTGAAGGGCCAGAACTAGGAGATTTGTTATGGGGGAGGGATCCGGAGCCTCACTTTTTAAAACAATAACTTCGGTGTAGACTGTAGCTCCCGAACTAAAGTCATGACCGGAGTCAGCTCCCCAGCTTTGCTGGAAAGGTCTACTTTAAATGTCAATTTCTGAAAAGCTAATGCCCATTTGACATGTCAAACTTTTTGGCCTCTAGAATGACAAAAAAACAAAGCTGGACTCTGGAGTTGGCAAATAATATAGTATTTTAACTCTAATTTTCTCGATGTTGCCATATTATTCTGCTCAATAAAGAATCCTGTTTCTCGCCATATTAGATGTGGACATGGGCGTATCCAGCTCAAAACGAAAGGGGCTGCAACTTCCATTTTACTATTTTATTAAATGCCTCAACCTAACTGGAAATAAGGAGATGGCGTTACTGGTAGTTTTTATCTTCTAATAGATAGCGACATTTTTTAGTTTTTTATT